>JEMP01000036.1:1753-17533 GCA_000738655.1 Venturia pyrina ICMP 11032 | reverse complement strand
GGGGGGGGGGGGGGGGGGGGGGGGGGGGGGAAGGGTGTGTGTATGTATGAGGGTATGTGTATGATTGGTATATACATGAGATTATGTGGAAATATGTGATGGAAGGATGTTGTCGGAGGGAGAATATCTGATGAATAGTAATGTTGATGTCCATCTATGCCCCGTTGGAAAAGTTGCGTGACACGCTTACCTTGGCATAGTAGCTTTGTCCATTCATTCTTTTCCGGGAGCCGTAAAACATGCTTCTCGACTTTCGGTGTACTACTCATTTGGGAATCGGTATCGTTGATCTTTTGGCCATTTGGAGAGACGGCCTTGCTGGAAATTTTTCCTATCGAGGTAATGGGTTGTTGTTCTTTGGCAGTTGTGTTCTACGGGTAGTCAAGGGATGGGGTTTCTAATCATCAAAGAGGAGTAAGAGGATAGTTTACTTTGTGATGTACTCACGGATGGGATATCGTGTCATATATGAATTTTACAAGGGGTTTGTTTGGCAGGGTTTGTTTCTTCATTTTGGATAGGATTGAGTTGGATTGTATTAGATATCTAGGGTTTCAATTCTTGACGTGGAGAAGGGGGCGTAGTTGTGCGGTTTAGATATTAGTTGGGGGGACGTTGTTTTATAGAGAGGACTAGAGTTTGGAGTTTAATGGTTGGGATTCTGGATGGTGGAGAGATGAGGTGGTTGTGGTATCGATGTCGTAGGATTAGTATCTGAAGCATCTTATTTGTTTAAGGTCGATGTTGTTGGGATTAGTAGTTTTGCCCTAGATTTCTTCTACGAGTCGATTATGAAATTGAATTCTTCGTTGTCCTTGTCTAGCACAGCTTAGGCTCGAACTCAACATCTGTCAATTCCCTGCCTCTCGATGAGAGCCTTCGAACAGTTTCACCGCTTTTAGTTGCAGACCGATATGGACAGATTTCTGGCGACCTTAACTTGGAGAATCGCTAGATTTCATTGATATTGATCTGAAGTCGAGGGACATCAAATTCAATAGCGACTTGGAAGTCAAAATATTGGAAGGGAGCTGTGTTGATGTAGCCACAATAACAGCATCTTTGATAACATTAATAGCCCCATATCTTACGAAAATCAATCAATAAAAATACACTTCCTGTCCGCAGCAACGGCAGATACAGCGACAAAGAAAAAGAAAAAGCAGACAACGACGAGCAGAGAAAATCCGAACTATTCCAAGCAATCAAAGACTCGTGGGGAGAGCCGCGAGGGTAGTAAATGCAGGCTGAACAGTCCCGTTGTTCAAGATCCCTCTCTCCGACCCATCCAATTTTGCGAGATCGGCTTTCCTGATCTGCACGTTTTTGTCGAATAGGACCTTCGTCGCGTTTTGCTGCTGCAAAGCCTTTTCCACTTTTTCCTGATATTTCTGTTTCACTTGTTCCTCCAGCTGTGCCAACTCTTTCTTTTCCTGAGATATCAGACTATAGCTTCGCTTGCGTGTATCGTATTTCTGGCCATTTCGCAAGTAGACCATGCACCTTGCCTTTGAATACTGATTATATATGAGCTTTCCGAATATCTTTTCATCGACTCTGAGTTTGGGATTTCTGCTCTTGTTTTCTTCATGACATTGATGGTGGTGTTTAGAGTGGCATGTTCCCCAAAACTGTTCATGGTTGACCAAATTCGCCGCAATGAGGAACTTATTTTGTTCATCCGCGTATCCCTTAAAGAAAGAATTAGCAAGATTGCCGCTAAGTCACGGATCATCCGGCAGAACTTACGACGCGAGTGCTAGGTTCACCCTTCGAATTCCAGGTGTCGTATGCGCCTACTATGCACGGGAAATTCCTATCTTCGAAACCGTCGGTCTCTTCTATTTTCTGGCCAGATTTTTCGCTGTGCCAGTCGTCATATTTGCCGCCACTAATGCATTCTCCTCCATCGCAACGCGCAATTGGAATGTGAAAAAGGCCAGTTAACGGCCCTGCGGAGCGACTGATAATCTCATCGGCTAGATATTGATTATGCGTATCCGCCACCTTTTTGACCGCCGCGTCGAAGCCACTGGCTGTCTCAGTGTCCCGACCCTCCAAATACTCTGCAATGGCGCCATAATCTTGGTTTGTGTCAAGTCCTCGAAGCGTGTAATGTGCAACAGAAGCTCTGACAATATTTTCGAGATTGAACTCGCCACGAAGTCCGTTTATTCTGTTCCATCCCATGGGCAGCATGACCGGGTTATCCTTCATATCGGAGTACCTGAAATGGTGAGATAAATATTATTCTCACTCTTTGGCACGCGCTTACTTGAATATATAGAACACCTTGCCCGGGTACTCGTCAAGGCAGACTTTAGCATATTGCGGCCCTCTCATATCAGCGTGGCATGACGGCCAGTCGCGAGTCTGACCAACGTTGCTTTGCGTAATGTACACATGGTCAACACTGCGAAAATGTTAGCTCTACCGCCGTGGTGGACCTCTCTAGAGCACTACAACATACCGCCACAGAAAGTCTAGCATTGGCCCATTGATGGTGTTGTCAAATCGATTTCTCATCTGGGAGAAAAGAGAATTTGAGTCCAATTCATTGAAACCAGCGGCATGTTCCCAGATGTATTTCCCACCAAGATCTGGCTGACCCCTCATGAGATTGCGGTGATTACCATCCACAAGACCTTCGACTGATCCCAGTACTTGTTTCAAGACCTCTCTGACGTCGGCATTGTGCTCCCATCTTGTGCTACTAATGAGAGTTAGCTTACGAATTGTTCCAGCCATTTGAAACGTTTAGTTTCATGCGGCAGTAAAACATACCCCGGGCTACCATCTACGATGGCGTTGATACTATTCGTGAAAATCATAGGATTAACGACAGAAGCACTAAAGATGAGGTTGGGAATTTGCAACGGATTTGTCGCTCCTGCACCGGCTCCTAACACTCCTGCACCGGCTCCTAACACTCCTACACCGGCTCCTAACACTCCTCCAAACAGGTTCAAGACTCCGGAAACCATTAAAAGTGTATTGGTGATGATGCTCAACTTCAGCCTCTCCTGGTAATCGTTCCATGCCTTTTCGCGCGTCACGGTGTCCCACTAAAAGTGTTATTTCCTGATACCCAAATCTTTGTGAGACGAGAGCTTTACCTCTGAGTACAACGTCAGCCAGTCCTCTTTTAAAGCATCGGCATTGCTCCTAGCGTCTTGGATGGCTTCGTGTACCACCCGCTGCCGATGGTTGATCGTTGCAAGAACTTGGCCTGCATAATAAGCCTGTCGTAGCGTTCTGCAGTTTACGCCATGCTTGACATTTTCCGGCGATCCGACCTTACATCCATGTCAGCTCAAGTGCATATCATAGGCTCGACCAAACACAAGGCAAAAGGGCTTACAGAGCAATGAAATCCACTCCCACATCTCTTCTCGTCTAGGGACACACCTGGCAGCCAATCATCAAAAAACCATTTGGTAAAGTCCTGGCTGGGGTCCTGAGACTGGTTCCAACGGCCAAATTGGTCCTTGATAAACTCCTTTGCTCCCGAGGCTTCGTAGATTTCTTGGCTGAAAGGAGGAACTGCACAGCCAGTTACCGAGGGTGCGGCCGAAGGCTGTGGGTCCGGCAACGTAAAGTGTTGTTCTCCCGTTGCGGTTGTCAAGCCATTATTGTCTAAGAAGTACACAGTAGCCGAAACATTATACTCGACATCTCTTTCGCTGCGATAGATTAGTCATGGTGTCCGATGAGGTGTCCGAAGAACGTACATCGCTGATACAAGTGCTGGTGCATTCGTTACTGCCGGACCGGGCGATATATCCGGAACGGTAAGGGTGGAGCTGACCGCACTTCGAAGGAGGAGCGCTGTGTATAAGATTTGCGCGTATGATGGTCCCATCTTGAGGATGAATCCGAGTCTAGGAAAATATCGAGTTAGCAACACAAGTACAACTCAAAACAGGTGATCGTCGTCTTTGTTATCAACGTGCAAAGAGCTGGCAGACCTTAGTGTTCTGACGAGGCGGATTTTCGAGCGGGAAGTGCAGAACGACTGTGATTTCGAAGAGTTTATGGAGTTGATATCGAAGAGTTTGTGGAGTTGATTTCGAAGAGTTTATGGAGACTACTAATGGCGCAGTTTGGAATCTGCACTTTATTATAATGCTACTGGTCGCTTTGATAGGGTCCCACGCAGGCACTGGATCTGCACAGAAACATGGGATCCAGAAAGTGTATCGTTTTGTGGCGCACACGAGCTTGATACCTAAGGATAAGCTAGCCGACCAGAAACGGAACCAAGAGAAATACTTCCACATCTCTTCCAATGGAAGCATCATAAATTAGCCTGAGCGCTGTTAGCATTTCCCAATCCCAAGAAGACATCGCAGTTTCCTCATTTCCAGATAACAAGCTTGATAAACCTCTAAATGTCTTCCTGCCTTTCCTCCCTCCAAAATCCCACTTAGACTTCTATGCAAGGTTATACTGATGACCAAATTACTAGAAATAACGCTCAGTGGACTAACGGACTAAGGAGCATTCCGAGACTGGCTTACACAGGATTAAGCCTCGGGTGTCCATGAACAGGATTAAGCCTACAGTATCCATGAACAGGACTAAGCCTCCAGTGTCCAAGAACAGGATTAAGCCTCCAGTATCCATGAATAGGATTAAGCTTCCAGTGTCCATGAACAGGATTAAGCCTCCAGTTTCCATGAATAGGATTAAGCCTCCAGTGCCCAAGAATAGGATTAAGCCTCCAGTGTCCAAGAACAGGATTAAGCTCCCAGTGTCCATGAACAGGTTTACCGATAGCAAAGATATGGTGTAGACCAGCGCCGTACGGCTCTGATATGATTTTTATGAACCATGGTTTGAGAGAGCGCGATAAAGGCGTTGTGGGGGGAGCTTCTGAAGGCAAAAGGACGTATGTGGCCGAGGACAGGGCGGTGTCTGAGCCAGGGAATACCGGTGGTAGAGGAAGAGTGTAGCGGCGAGCTGGTGAGGTACTCCAGCATAAAGATGGCTGTCGTGTATGCATTCACTGTTGGGAGGTAGAAGGTAGATGATTGGAAGACTTGGAGAAGAGTTCTGACAGGGATCCGCACTCGGCCCGCAGCATTCACCGCAAGCTCCGGGGCATTCGAGTGCAACGTGCCGATTGGCCAGCTTCACTCGACGTTGGCACTCCATGTCAAACTCTGCCAAACTCGAGATGCTGGCAAAGGCACCGAATCGATGAAGGCGTGTTGTCTGAAGGGGAAGAGAAGAGAGAAGAGTCCATCTCATGTCTTGATGCTCCCGGTACCTGCATTAGCTCCTTTAGCTCGTGGTTCCAAAGTCATGATGCCACAGACCAGCATGGGAACGTCATGAATCCAGTGGGATTAGGAGGTACAATCATCACACAGCATGTTAGCTCACTAGAGTTGATGCCTAGGACGACTAGAGAGCTTCTCTTTATCGACGTCATGAATGGATACTAACAATACGACTGAGATATCAATCATTCTTCATTCATCTCTCTGTTCCATTACTTCTCTGTCTACCTTCTATTTACCAATACATATTCCATCCAACTATCACAATATATCATAAGGACACACTATCAACAAGATGGCAACGAAACCCCAAACTTCGACGAAACCGACCATGGAAAACAACAACGGCATGTATCGAATCAAGAAAAACGTCGAAGCTGGTACTGATTAAACATAGTGGCCGGAGGACGTCTCTCCCTCTTCTCCAAAGACCCGCTTGTAGGTTTCTACAGAGACGGTTACTGCCGCAGCGACCCCTCCGACTCAGGAAACCACACCGTCGCCGCAACCGTCTCAAAAGGATTCCTCGATTTCACAAACAGCCGCGGCAACAATCTAGAATCCGCAGGCGTCAAACCAGGCATGAAATGGTGTCTCTGCGCCGCGCGCTGGAAAGAGGCAATGGAAGCTGCCAAAGCAGGAAAATTGAAAAAGGAGGATGTGCCCGAGGTGCATATACATGCGACACATGAGAGGGCGTTGGAAGTGGTTAGCTATAAGGATTTGAGGGCTTTTTCGCATGCGGGGGAGGTGCCTGGGAGAAGGGGGAGGCAGGATCGGACGATTGATCCTGATTCGATGAGTGCGACTGCGAGACAGAGTCAGGATATTGGGGCGATGGAACAGACTGGAGGTATTTTGGGGAAATATTTGGGTCCTAAGAAAGAGCGGTAGTGTGTTTACTATTCTTGTGGTAAATCTTCCGAGTTTTTTCTTGTTCATTCGTCCCGAGGATTGTTTTGACAGAGTATCGCATGATTAATGTCAAGCTTACAACTGTCAGGACAGGTTTCAAAGCAGCGAATTTTCACCAGGAGTCAATTGTTGACCGAAGGACGATAAACCGTATGGATTCTCAGGCCGCAAGACCAATAGTAAGGACATGAAATTGACAAATTGAACAATTGTGCTATCGAGCTAGCGAAGCCAAACCATCCCCCATACATTCTCAGATGCACAGATCCGGTCCAAAAATAAGCCACCAAACGACGCTCAAAAACAGCAGCTGAAAAAAAAAGGGCATAACTCATTTCACCCATCCTTCTCAAAAAACACCTTGATAGCCTCCCGATTCCGTCTCCTACAACATTCACTCCCCACCGCCACCACCCCAAGAAATGCCATCAAAGTGCCACTCCAAGTCAAAGCCAAAAACCCATTCCCCCTCCCCACCGACACCCCAATCGGCGCCGCATACTTCTCGACAAGCCACCTCCCCTTCTCCATCATCAACGTAATCATCACACTCGCCCCAAACAAGCCCGCACAAGCCGCCCCGGCAAACGCCAACGCCAGCGCCACAATACGTCGACTGCCCGCCGAATAAGGAGACATCCAATACGCACAGGCGAAAAGAGTGAAAAAGGAGAAGACAATGGCGATGCAGTACATGGCGAGTGCGACATGGGAAATCATTTTCAACTGCGCGATTCCGTCCTGTAACGCTTGGGGCCACATGAATTGTTCGACAGCGAGGTTGATGTCCGCTTTGTCGAGTGCGTTTTGGAGGATGGGCATTGGGTCGAAGGCGAAGAGGATGGTGCGCGTGGAACAGGCTGTTACTGTTTTTCCGAGAGAGGTGCTGGCGAGGTTGTAGGTGCCGTAGCAGTAGTTCATCATGTGGATGGAGTAGAAATCTTGGAGGCCGGCGCGTTTGGCGAAGAGGGCGGTGAGTTTGTTGAAGAGGGTTTGGGAGGTGGATAGGAGGGGGTTTAGGAGTGCGGAGTAGGGGGTTGTCTGTGTTTCTGCTTTTGGGGAGGGAGTGGTGTGGGCGGGTGGTTTGACGAGGTCGAGGCCGATGGAGGAGGTGTTTAGCTGATGGTTGGTTAGTATGGATTACCCAAACAGATAATTGAACAAGGGAGAAACTTACTGTGAGAATAGCGTAGTCATCCATATATCCGGGTCTCGAACCCGCCAACACACAACAAAACGCCAACGTCAAAGCCACCAAAGCAAAAACAGCTGGGAAAAGCGGTAGCCATCTTATCTCCCTCCCACTTTTCTCCTCAAAACTCTCTTTCCTCGGCGAAAGTTCAAACCCCTTCGTCCCCTCCCAACTATCCCTCCGAAACCTCTGCTGCAACCGCGCCTTCTTCTGCTGAAAAAGAACATTAGTTTTCGCCTTGATCATCCAAAGAGAAGGCATCGTGTCATAAAAATCTCCGCTTACCAAAAATCCCATTTCCCGCAACATAACGGTGCCTATTTATCGCTCGCCGCCCAGCCGTCGCCCAACAACCAGAAGATTTGACATCAAGAAACGTTGTGTAGACGGGGATATAGCTTCGAAGCATTGAAAGATCCACCAATAATGCAGAAAAGCAAAGTGCTACCTTTGGGCAAAACGGTAGTTTAGGGCAGGCAGTTCTCAGGGACGGACTCTGGTCACATATGGAGAGTAGCCATGCTTTGGAGGCTAGACAAGGTGACGTGGGCATCGAGTAGTAGTAAGTCCAGGCCGAACTACTGAGATAGATGAATTCATCCCGCGATTCGTGCGATGGATGCCGTACCTTGGTAGCATACCTCTCCAGCGACCAAACAAACATGTTTCCTTTGAAGTTTCAAACAATCAATGTGTGGGTGAATGATTGAATCTAGGTTTCGGTGGCGTTTATGAAGAAACAAACGGTTAAAGCAAACTAAACTTCATGGTTAGTGTGTTGTTTCTTCAATTTAGCAGTTTGTCATTGAATGGCAGGCAGTGTAGTTCATCGCTCGAAAACCAATGATGATCATATCGGAGTAGTTGTAAGTTTTTAAGGCCACCCAGAATTCTCAGCTAGCAAGCGAAGGTACCATCTTCTGCATGTTCTGTCATCAAAACGTGGGCCATTCCAATATCTACAAGTAGTAGAACAGGAAAGAGTTGATCAGAAATCACTATGGGTTCGCGGGTGTTAGAAGCCAAGTGTTAGAAGCCAAAGCGTGCAAAATCACGAGAGATCTGACAAACTTGGACATTATCTGAACCTCACCATCGCCGAGGAGGAGCGCTATGTTGATGCATGGCAAGATGAATTCTTCCAGGGCTTCCAGAACCTCGTGACGCGATACACCATGGCCGCGTAGGCAAACAAGGCTGTTCATTGATCGAGTATGGCCTGTAAATTACCTACATCGACATTTTTAGTGACTGATGTACTGGAACACCGCACTGACATCCTTCTCTGAGGTTTCTTGGCGCAATAATAGATCTTGTATCCTTCCCAATGGTCCATCTTCTCCATCATTTACAAAATGATTCCACGAGCTGGTGTCGCCATAAAGCATAGCCTGGGCCTTGATGTGCTGTCTTCCATCCGACGCTCTACACCTCTTACACTTGAAGGTGTCGTGTGTGTCGCTTCTCGTGTTCTCTCTATACTGAAAAAGCTCCCTCAACGAATCCAAACTAAAATGCCTCTCCACATCTTCGGCCGAATCAACAACGCATGATGACAGCGATTGCTTGTGACTTTGGCGTTGGAAGATCTTCTCTTCAATAGTGCCAGTGGCTATAAATCGATAAACGAAACAATCTTTTTTCTGTCCATCTCTCCAAACACGAGCAAGAGCTTGCTGATCCGCAGCGGGGTTCCAATCGGGGTCGAAAAGAACAAGCCGATTTGCGCCAATGAGATTGAGGCCGCAACCTCCAGCCTTGCTACTTAGCAAGAAGACGAACTCTTGGCCATCCGGGTCGTTGAATTTGTCGACCAATTTCTGACGCTTGTTGACATTCATGGTGCCATCGAGTCGAAGCACGCCATAATTTCGAGAGCGGCAAAGTTTGTCGAAAATGTCCAGAGTTTGTGTATAATTCGAGATGAGCACGATTTTATCATTGGTGTCGGCGCGTATACGAGCCAGCATCCTAAACAGGATTAGTTTAATGTTTGCTAAAAGAAGTGATCAACAATTTACCGGTCAAGAACAACCATTTTCCCCGAGTACCAAGACTTCACATCGCGATCTCTACCGCGAGCGTCCTTGGGCACAAAGTCTTCAGGGAAAAAATCTTCGCTTCCTGGTAGATCGGAAGGCAAGTCCAGCAAGTCCGGGTGGTTGCACAACTTCTTGAGCATACCGATAGCTTTGAGTGGCTGGCTGCCTTTGCCGCGAAGAAGACTCTTGACGTCTGGAGACTGAACAAAATGATTGTACAGCTTCTTTTGAAACGGAGCCAGGCCACAGAACACGACATGTTCGTACTTGACAGGCAGATACTTTGATAAAATGTCGTTTGTTCGGCGGATAATGAACTTATTAACCAAAGTGAGTAGTTCAGCCAGGCGTTCGTTGCCCTTCTTTTGGTCAGCATCTGTTCCTGCAGCATCTCTGCCACGTAGAATTGGAATTTCGTATTTCTTGCGAAAATCTGCGCGGGTTCCAAGGTAGTTTGGGTTAGCAAAGTTGAGAAGCGAAAAATATTCCGATAAGTCGTTTTGAATTGGTGTTCCCGACAGAATTACGCGCTTTTGCACGTTCAATCCATTGAGCGCAGTGAAGGTCTGGCTGTCGCCGTTCTTCAAGCGATGGCCTTCGTCACAAAGCATGAGTCCGATGGGTGTTTGAGCCAATTGATCGGCGTAGAGCCGCAAAGTTTCGTAAGACACGATGAGAACAGGTCGCACAACGGTTCGACCAGATGCTATCGACCATTGCTTCAGTTGTTGTATGAGCTCTTCTTTTGTGGCCTTGCCGTCGATGGCGAAAGGATGAATAGCATCTGGACCTAGCCACTTCACCAGTTCGTTTGCCCAATTGCGCACCAAACTAGAAGGACAGGCAATGACGGCCTTTTGTATCGTTGGTTTGCCAGCATCGGGAGATTGCTTGAGAAGTGTCCACATCAGGGCAATGCATTGCAACTGCTATTATCAGTGACTAAGCACGAAATCGTTCCAACAGTGCTTACCGTCTTGCCCAAACCCATTTCATCCGCCATAATACATCCATTGGCGTTTGGGTCAATCAGTCCAGTGGTCGCGCGATAGAGGAATTTGACACCTTCGACCTGGTGCGGCCTCAGAACTTTGGCAAGCCTTGGATCTATCACCACTGGCACTCTTGGGCGCTCTTCGACCTTTTTCTTAATGCCTAGAATCTCCGCCAAGCTCTTGTGCACGAGAGGCGCGTCTACTTTGACCACTTCTGTGCTGGGTTCTCCGTCAGACTGCTTCTCCAATTCCGTAATAGGCTTGTCATCTACTGTAGGATCGAATAAAACGATAGCGAATTCGCCGATTGGATCGTGTAACGCTTTTGCCACGAATATCGTACCGCAACGCATGCCCAGCAAGGGAGGCGGTTTGTAGGAATTGTAGGCCTCCGGAGTCTTATTGGCCATGGGTACTGAAAATCGAGCGCGAAAAGCTTGGTCCTTATCCTTTGCCTTGAAAACGGGAAACTTGTTTATATCTCTGGTGGCGAGAGCCAGGCGGTCGTCGTTCGTGTATGGCTTGTCTCCATCTTCCACACTGCCGTCACCATTGGCATATGAGACCTTCCGTCTCTTGCGTGCCGGCTTCTCTGATGCTCTGGTGGGAGTTGCAGAGCCTGGACATTTGAAAGGCTTGATCAGGCGATCGACTGACTGAGGGGTGCCACCGTAGAGTCGCGCTGACTTCTGCGTGGACGGCGTAACATTTTCCTTGTCAAGATTGGCAGTTGTGGGTCGTGGACGATGCCTGGGTGTATATTAGTCTCAATCGCAATTAGCGATGGGAAGGACGGACATTATGAATTTGTGGTTGAGTTAGTGATGGGATGGGACGGCAGACGCGTCGAAGAAAGTGAGAACGCGACTTTCGCCACAGGGCTGCCTTCTTCAATTCAGGGGGTAGGCCCTGAACACACGGGCGCTCACATGACATACAACACAGCCGGTAAGTTCCAAGTCCTCGATCCTCGGGCCCGGGTCCTCGACACTCCCTGACCTCTATCGATATCGATGAATGGTAGACCACGACCACGACCACGACCACTCCCACTCTGCATTCTTCCAAGAGGCTTTCCTCACCTCAATGGGGAAATCCCGAGTTGTTATATCGACCCCTTACCCATCCTAAACTCTAGAATATCACTTTCCCATCAAAATATCGGCCTTCACACCGGCCGTTGTCTCGCGCTCGCCATCACTTACCATCGCATCGAGGCCATGGTCGTTACTTCGACAGACTCGATGGTCGTTACTTCGATGAACTCGATGATCGTTACTTCGATGGACTCGATGCTGTGTCCGCTTTGGGCTTCGGGCTATCAAACTAATTGCCATATAGGGCAACGTATTACTTCGTATCGCCATCTTGCTGTGATCTCTCGCCAGATCATCTTCTACATGGTAGCCGCTGATTTTCCGTAAGGATGTTTTTGCTGTTCTCCACTGAGGTTCACAGTACACTCCGATTCCTCGCTCTATCAGGAAGGTGAAGCTCGTTTCCTTGACTTCTCAATCCCTAGGTATAAGCTTACTCTTTGTGACCATCAACGAAAAGTTACGGGAACACGCTTCTTCAGCGTACCGTACTCACATTAGACGAAGAGAGCAAAGCAACAGCCGATCATCTTTCCTCAAACAGTTCCGCTCCAGCTCTTGCATCTTCTCCCTTTTAAATACTTTTGACTATGTGGCTTGCTCTGATTCAGTCAAACCCACACCACCTCCGCCCATTGATCGACGATGTGAACGTCTCTTGATTTTCGCGGCCTGAACCCCTTATAGTGCTGTATATTGTTTGCATGTCTGCAACTCAATTTAACCGTTCAAGTCCTACATCTATTACCATGATTCCTCCAACATGGTGGTTGCGAGCAAACGCCCGGTATCATGGCTGAACACTCATACGGCCCAGAAGGTTGTCGATATGTTCCTCTGAAATCCTACAACTGGTCGCCAATCGTTTTGCCTGCAAAGGATTCGAAAGAGTGCACTCTGCCATGGAATCCAACAGTCTACAGCCTGATCGCGGCGGTATGTTGTTGGTATCTGAGCTGCTGAACGTAAACGTCTTTCTGACATGTTCAACAGTGTCACGCGGCCGCCGTTGTGATGGCCTTCGAAATCAACATACAACTACTCTCAACCTTCAAACGGTGGACAACTTTGTACTTCTGGTGAGCTCTGTTGCATAGCGAGAAGACTTGCTCCATTAACACCACTGCAGGTCCTTGCTGGTCGCTTCCTGGGGCGTCATACTACTCACTGCGTCCTTTGATCTAACATTTTTCGATCAGTCGCCTGGCGGTGCACAGGTCCTGACTGGGATTGGTTGGGTGGCAATGGTCACTGGTTTTTCTATGATCTTGTATTCACGCCTGCATCTGGTCTTGTACAATCGAAAACGCCTTCATATCCTCCTTGCGATGATAATTGTCGACGCCCTCCTCTTCCACCTGCCAGTCATAGTGTCCGACTACGTCAAGGGCGAGAAAGGTACCAAGCTATATTGGGTCGTCTCCAAGATGGAAATAATCTTTTGCGCCCAGGAGTTCTTTCTTTCGACCCTATACACCTACCTTTACTGGAAGCTTTTTCGGGATGAAACGTCGAAAAAGGAGACGCAGACGACATTTTACTTGCTAATTGCTGCTCAATTTATCATTCTTTCTACCGATGTGGTACTTTCGACACTACTATATACCTCCATCTTCGTAGCACGAATGATGATTCTACCCTTGACATCTGCCCTCAAAATCAGGATCGAACTCCTAGTGCTCAACCGTCTCGCCGGTTTCGGACAACACAAGGGGTCAATCACCCAAGACCTTCTCAGAGCCTCAAGCACAGGCGCCGCGACCTCAAATTTCGAAGCTCAAGACAAAACAGCAATTGTGCAGACAGAGGAGACCTGGAAGCGACGACAAGAGGTTTCCATATGGAATGTTGACGGACCCGCGTGTCCAGAGATCATTCGTCCTGCCGAGGTGTCCAAAGCCCCGGCAAGAAGAGGCGGTTCTGAAGGTGACAGGGACAGCATAGAGGATCTCGAAAGACAGTACCTTGGTCGATATGAATACGAAAAATCTGGTTGAAACTTGGTGCGGCTCGTGCTGTATTTATATCGTCACAATATCGACATGCTTTTTCCTGAGTTCTGGTGTACAGAATCTCTCGCTTTCATTCTTATTGTGGCTGCCCACTCAATCAGCCCATTCATATACTAATTTCCGCGCCATTTAGGAAGCTTCAATATCTCACAACATTTTTCTGTCGCGGCCTCTCAACCCTTTTTGCGGATTCAAGAGCAAACCACGGAGAAAATCCTCTCGAAAGCGGCCTTGCTAACAACCTGCAAAACAAGATATCTCCAAAAGCCACGCTTTGGATAGAGATGGGTAAAGAACAAAGGCTACTCGACTTCGTCAACTCCATGACTTTTCTCTTCTAAAGTTCTTTATCCGATCTGTGAGAAGTTTGCTGCTCCGCTAGAGCTTAAACCCACATTTTTTTGGCGCTCTCTAATAACGAGATCCGTTGGCCGAAAAGGGATTCGAGCTGCCATTGATCGTGTGGCCCGATCACAGATACCTCGGGGAGTCAGGCTTGGAGGCGGTTTGCTTTCTCGACTCATATAGATTGCGCGCGAGTTGGACGGCTGATTGGCAGCATCCAAACCATCAGGAATCTGTCGATTATCTGCCTCAATGCACGGTTTCAGTCCATCACAACTTTGGCGCTCAGAATGCCTGTCGCCGACAACGAATATCCAAAGACGATCCCGATTTATAGCTGCTCGCTGTTGGCATCGAATGTAGCCTACGCAGCACAGCTACAGGGACTGTCAGCACATCAAGATACACCCACCACCCAAAGTGTCAAACCTCCCTAGAAACCTGGCTCCGAACCTGGCGCGCCTACAACCTCTCCAAACCATGCGTAAAACATCTCCTCGCCCTATACAAAAACTATACATACCCACCCTACCACAACCCCTCCGCCGTGCACTTCCCAAACACATGTGCCAAATGGCGGAAATCGGCCGCATAGGAGGGGATTCGGTAGAAGATTCGCAGAGACGGGAAAGAGTAGAGGCGTATAGTGCGTCTGGGGTCAAGGTATGGAGTTTCCGGTTTGATACGCCGATGTGGGATGCGAGGGATATTGTATGAAGTAATCCACCCTGGCGACATAGATCTGNTAAGTATATCTTAGTTATTAATAATATCTAGGAGGAGTATAAATTCTTAGATAGTAATAATATTCTACTTACGCTTATCTTATGCCTTGCCGATGTTAATAAGTAGATACATAGAAGGCCGAGCGCTCCGGCGGTACTAAAGCTAAAGAGTATACTATACGTTGGATTATGATGCTTAAGGAAGTAAGCAGTATACGAGCTTCTATAGAATATATAGTAGACTCCTTCTGTTCTATCGTATATACCCTACGATTCTTGCATAATATAGGTACTTACTATCTTATAGAATAATTAGCCCCCTCTAGCTCCCCTAGAGAGTAAGGATAAAGAAGAGGATAAGGAAGAGGCTAGGGGTAAAGATAATAAAACTAAAGAGTAAGTAGGGTATAGGTTTAGACCGTGTATATTTGAGTAAGTAGAGTAAAGGTTTAGACCGTATTTTGCCTACGCTACCGGTATATTTAATAACTTAGAGTATAGGCCTCTTCTACTTTGTTAGTGTCTAGAGTAACGGATAGAAAATCCTTTAGCCTCGCTAGTCTATAGCTTAATAAAAGGCTATTTCTTAGTTATAAGTTTCTTACAATATAATAAAAAATTCTTTATTATAACTTTTTTATTATCGCTAAGCTTATACTTAGTAGGTAATAAGTAGTAGGTTCCTATTCGCTACTATACCTATTTATTACCCTTTTTTCCCTAGGTTCTTCTAGAATCCTAGAATTTTAGGATTTCTTATTTAGGAAGACCGTATCCTTAATTCTCCGCGCTATAGCTTCTAAGGAAGATATTACTAATATTTATTATAGTCTTATAAGGATAGGTATAATAATATTAGTATACTCTTCTTATTCGCTACGCCTACGCTTCTTAGTCTCTTTAAATATACGAATTACCTCTCTAGTATTCTTAATATTCTATTCTAGTTTCTAGGAATTATATTCTAGGCCCTAGTCCTTCTAGCGTATATAATACTATATATATTCTTATTGCTTACTTTTCGTAAGTACTTCCTCTACTTTCTATTCTTCTTCTCCTTTAATGATTTCCGGAGGGGGAAGGATTTCTTACTCGCCTACGCGTTAGTAGTAAGGTTCGAGTAAGGAGATATAGAATATATTATATATCCTAGTACTACTTAGTATATAGAT
>JEMP01000035.1:7294-278337 GCA_000738655.1 Venturia pyrina ICMP 11032 | reverse complement strand
TGAAGCGCCTCAGAGGTGCAGGGTGAGCCTGAGTGAAGCGCCTCAGAGGGTACCTCCTAGAACTACCTTCTACCTCCACGGGTGCTACTAGTAGGTATACTCCACTAGTACTTAGGTATACTCCACTAGTACTTAGGTATACTCCTCTAGTACTTAGGTATACTCCACTAGTACTTAAATATACTTCACTACTTAGTACAAGTACTAGTATGCCTTCGATATGCTATGACTTGATTCCAGCCTACTATTGACATGGATTAATGTTGACTACCTTGAAGAATCTCCGTGTCAAAAATTGGACCATAATTAACAGTGTTTCCTGCAGTTGCTAGTGCCAGTGCTTTACTAATTGAAGTTCTATTCTATATTGAGCTCACGTGCATGGTAGGAGCTTAACGGACGAGTGTGGACGCTGGCCGACAACCTAAACCCCCTAATAATACCTGACAGACCAAACACCATGGACGCGCCCCAAACGGGTCCGAATGGGAATGGTCCTGGACAGCCTCATCTGCTGCAGCACAATCACGATGAGGCGCACCAGACTCAGCAAGGCCAGAACGGAGTATGGACGAACCCAAACCCACCTCTTCCTCGAGGACGCGCCCCCAAAGACCCCGATGCTGTTGTGACCAAATACGATTGCGCGAACCTTCAAGAGCTGGAGACCAAGTTGAAAGAGTACCTCGACAACCCCCCAGCGGCAGAGGAGCATTGCTCTGCTGAACTTACATTATGGGCTGGCGCGTCGTTTCTCGTGAACATACCCACTGGAGACAGACAACCATCCCATATGCGCCCGGCCGATGCTGGAATGCTACAGCCCGTCGTTGATGCTCTGCATGCAACCACTGGCGGCCCAGCGCCCCCTCCTGTCTTATATGGCGCTGCTGCTGGCCCAGCTCGAGTCAGCCAAGAAACCCTGAGCGTCCTCGATGCGCTTCAACCAATGCCGGATGCCAAGGATACTATGAAGAGACAGAGAGCGATTTCAAAAGTGTGCATAGCTGCCATATCGAAAGTTGATGGCTTTCGGTACAGCTTTCACAATAACTGGAAAAGTGGAGAGGACAATGCATACAGATTTTCATACTATTGCAACGACTCGCTGCTCAACAAGGACCGCGTCGCAAACGGCAAAGCTGGGTCCTCGGGTGGGTGACTGAAGCCATTGCAGAACCAGTCGCGATATTGACAGTGAGTAGGCAGACGAGCGACCAAGCCCGTGTACGACTGCAAGGGTATACTGGCCATCAAGTTTTCTGTCATAAGACAATGCGTCGATGTCTGTTACAGGCACATCCGCTGCCATGAGACGTATGAAGAGAGAGCTCCTCCACCACGCAGGGATGCCAAGAGACGAGCCGAATGGGAGATGTCAAATCCAGATAGGTCAGTTGCGCGCCCTGGTACACATGTGCTTCTGCTGATACCACGTTCTTAGAGTCAAGAATCCTCGATACATACAGCGCCCTGCCAGCATTGAGAAAACCCCTGCTCCGCCCAAAAAGAAGAGAGTCAAAAAGACGCAACCAGAACCTCAAACAACTGCTGAAAGCGACTTGAGAGTCGAGAGCATGAAGTCGCTGCTGGAGCTGATGCGTCGTGATGAGCCACCGCCGCCAATCGATCACATGTCTGCTACAAATGGAGCAGGGCCAAGCGGTGCGCAATTAGCCACTGCGAATCAGCAGCGAGCGCCTACTAGACGTCCTCCTGTAAAAGCCTGCGCCATTTGCCAGTCACGAAAATATTCCAGAGTGAGTATTGCCGCACATCGGTGGTCTCGTATACTAATGCGTCAACAGTGCGATGGTCAAAACCCTAGCTGTAAATCATGTGCCGACAAAGGCTGGCCTTGTTTCTACGTAACTGACGGCCCGAACGGAGAATCTCAATTCGTGGTTTATGAGGCTCCACCAGCTCCACCAGTGCATCCGGAGCTCTTGCAGCAAAGTTCCATGGCTTCGACATTGACTTCTGCTAATGAGGATCTTCAACGTGAACTTGACCAAGCCCGGAACAAGCTTGTGGACGCTGAGAAACGCGCTTTCGAACTGCAATCAAACCTCACAGAGACGAATAAGCAAATCGAGCAATTGCGAACAGAAAACACCCGACTTAAGGCTGTCGCGCAAGCCTCCATCAGCTTAAAGAACACAAATCATGAACGCAGAAATAACCATCAGCAGCAGACGACTCAGCCGCAACAGCCAGTAACGATTCCACCACCTCCTCAGCCACCCGGATTCCATCCGCACACTCAGTATCCGGCCCCTGCCAACCAGATGTACCATGGACAGCCAACTCCTTCACAGGGTGAGTCTATTTGCGGGCATACCATCCAATATTGGCTAATCAATTACAGCTGCACATCGTGCTCCGGCTTATCCATCAAACAACCGTCAAACGCCCTCCTGGAACGGCGCTTACGGATATCAGCAAGGAGTGCCTCAGCAGCAATCGCAGCAGCAGCAGCAGCAATCTGGTATTTGGCAAGCACAAACTCAATTGCCAAATGGGCTTCGATGAGACCTCGCAAGTGAAGTATGTCGAGATCGCGTTGTTGCCGGTCGCGCCGAATGGTAGCAAATACCATGACAGAGTACTGCTTCACGTTGGATCAACTAGACCTCCTTGATTTTGGCCAACATGGTACTCCCGAACAATTTCGCGAGAAGCATTCGATTTGAATAAGTGCCTACAAATTGGACGGTGTGTGAAGCCGAGGTTTCGGAGAATAACGCTGATACTGGTCCCAGAACCAAACTCTGTAGCCTAAGCCGTTGGGCCTCACGCCAATTTCTGATTCTCGTGGAACGAATGAGCGCGCTTGTTGTTTGCGCTGCTCAACGGTACTCAAAAATCCAATGTTTCGTAGCGTTGAAATCCATCCGATGGCGAGGAAATCCCACGATCGACGTTTTGATGGCTGCCACGACCATTTTGCGTTCCCGTTTTTTAATCTGCTCTGTATCACAATGGTCGAGTCCGTGAGCGCTCACATGTACCTAACATCAGGGTTATTTCACCACACGCCCGAAGTGCCTCTCCCAAGCCTTTCAATCCTCTGGCCTCTGCCAGATCAATCGTGATGATGCCAACAAAAGCTGCTAAGCCACTTTTCTTCGCTCATTGAGCCGAAAACAGGACCAGTGAGAACGATGATGGGGCCAGAGCTAAAATACCGGCCGTTCAAAGCGGTCAACAAGATGATTCTCATCTGTACCAGTGATCGTCCAATATCTCAACACAACGTCCCTGCTTTGGTATGAATGCGCCCGTAGATTTCCAGCAAAGTAGCAATTGCCAACACTATTGATAGCGAGTAGGTGCCTCGAGCATCTTCTGCATTTTCATCTTCTTGCAACTTCTTTCACTCTCGTTTCAACCGCTCTCTACGTAAATAGGCGTATAGCTCGACACTATGTCTTGCACTTTCGACGCTGCTTGCTTGACCTCCGCGGTCAGCGGCGCTCAGCCCTCCTTCGCTTTCGGCAGTAATGATACCAATTATTTTGGCATTCCTGCACAGTTTACCAATAGCAGTAAGTCTCATCCTATCGTTTGGATTAACCGACAAGCTAACAAAAAGCACAGATGGCGTCAAGTACGTCTCGCAGCGTGTTTGGGAAATCTCCACTGACAGTCCGACAGATGTTACACCGATAGTTCTGTGTCCTTCTCGCCCATTATCAAACATGGCACTGTTACACAGACATGTCTTTGGGCCGGAGGTGTTCAGTCACTCTACTGCCCTAGTATGAAGAACTCCGCCATCGAGACAGGCACGCACACCATCTCTTACTCTGCTGCCGATGGCTATACACCATTCCCAGTGACCAGCTTCATAGTTGATACAGCTCAGTAGGGCGGAACAACTTCACTTAACCCTTCAGAATTATCTGCTGATTTGAGCAACAGGGCCACTACGACAAAGACTGCCACCGCCTACGTCACCCAGACTGCGAATGCTGTGACCTTGAATAATACCAACACGATCTCTTTACCAGCTTTCACAACAACCCAGATCTCCACTATTATCGCCAATGGAGAAACAACATATGCCAACCAGACCATCACTATTACTCAGACTCAGAACCAGGTATCGAATCTTACATCCACGGTCACTCATGTATGTTTAGTTCCAAGCCATACAAATTTATCGTGTACTGACTAACAATGCCTAGGATTACACTTCTACTCTCGTTGCCAATGCCACTCAAACGCAAACAGTGTACCAAAACAACACAAGTACATGTTCGGCAGCGGCTAATGTTACTCTCATTTCCACAACAACTCAGCCCGGTGCTACCTATACTGTCGGCTCGAATACGACTTCTACTGCTACATCTGTGGTCTCGGCCACCTCCACATGTAAGACCGCCCAAACCATAGAAGCTGACCATATGCTGACCTTTCAAAGTAATTTTCAGTTTGACGAGTGAGACGACAACAATGACTAGTACCGAGTTGGTCCCCGCCACCAGCAGCACCATTATTCCCATCACTACCAGCACAATGATTCCCATCGTGATAAACAGCACGAGCGTTAGCAGCTATATGTCTTCAACATATCACGTCTCAACCAGTAGTGATGTCATGACGATTGTGATTGGGTCTACGACCAGCGCTCTTTCGGGCTCATTAAGCTCAAGCTCAGGCTCTCCTTCAACTTCAGCAGCATCTGGTGGTTACGGTGGATATGGAAACAGCTCTACAACAACCTCAGTAGCAGGCTCTACCACACTCCCATCAACCGTAATTGTAGCCAACGGCTCTTCTACGATCTATGTCACCACCACAGCTACCTCTGGACAGAGTTCTTCGGATCCTGTCGCGTCTCCAACGGGAACTGTAAGCCCTTTCCATCTTCTTACTCCCTGTTCAATCCTGTCTCTCCCTGTTTTCTCGATTTCAAGATTCTTCTTCAAAGCTTTCGCTGACACCGACTATAGACTCTGACCTGCCCATCTGCGGATGGTCAAACCTATAATGGATTTTACATTGAATGCGGCATTGACCGCGATGGTGGTGACTTCGCCGTGGGATATACTGACACTTACAATGGATGCATCAACCTCTGCGCGCAAACCGATGGCTGCATTGATGTCTCATACGTACCCGGGAAGCCAGGCGCTTGCTATCTGAAGAACGTTCTTAACCCAACCCAGGCGAACTCCAATGTCTGGGGTGCAAGATCTACCAGTGTCACCAATATCACCTGCCCAGGAAATGACGGACAAAACGTATGTACCTCCAAAAGTATGTGATTCTTTGCAGTAGGTACTAACAAATCGCAGTACACTGCTCCTTCTGGTGACGTGTTCACTATCGAGTGCTACAATGACAGGTGCGTTCACAGCATTGCGCTTTGGATATCAGGACAAATAGCTGACCATCCTCAAACAGGCTTGACCACGACGTCTCTACAGGCAATCCAGTCCACGTTGCTGCTGGCGACTTGGGAGCTTGCATGAATGCATGCGACTCGAATGCAAGCTGCGTTGACGTTACGCTTTCAGGCGTTGCTTGCTACCTCAAAGATAACTTCGGAATTTCTCAGACAAACCAAACAACAGCGTACGGAGCTCGTCTTGTCACCTCCAACTCCAAGTCCGTCCCGGTCGCTCCCACCCGCCGCCAACATCGTTTGCGAGTCGTACGAAAGAGCCGCGTCAACACTGATCCACGCGTCCACGCGCGCGAAATCAATGCTGCCTCCCACCCTAAGATGTTGCTAGGCGAAAAGGATGAGAGAGCTTGCCCTGGTGGATGTACCGGTTGGGGTGGACCTGCTTCTACCTTCACTGCCGTCACCGCCACAGTCACCAGCACCAGCATAGGGTGAGTGCGCCCATCCACTGACTTGTGAAGCCTGCTGATTTTCTTCGAAGCACCCTACAATCAACTATCACGCAGTCGACTGTTACCACTACCCTCGTGTGAGTTTCTCTCTAACCCCCTTTCTTATATGATAAAGCTAATAAGGCCTAGCGGCAACGTCGTCATCTACAGTACTGTCACTTCCACAGCTGCGCCAATAACTTCCACCAACACTTTTACCGCTACTGCCACTGCAGTCGCTAATCAAACTAGCGTCATCTACACCGATGTGACATCCATCCACACCGTCTACCAGACTAACTATGCTACCTGTAAGCCCGTCCCCATCCTACTCAGTTCCGTGCCAGACAGCTAACGCGTCTCTCAGCAACAATCACGTTGATAAACAACATCCCATGCCAATCTACAAGCACATCCGAGACAACACAGCTCGCCACAGCGACAACTACTTTGCCTGCGACTGCTTTCACAACGGGAGCCACAACCACCATCCCTACCACTTCTGTTATCTTTGTCAGTTCTACGATACAGGGAGGGAACATGACTGATACGGCGACTTATCATCGACATTAGATGATGGTGATACTGAATGCACAACATAAAGGGGGATGGTAATTGGGAAGAGATTGGAAAAGGAGTTTTGGGAATAGGATAGAGATTTATAAAAGCCATTCCTTGTGTAGTACTCCCAGCGCGTGTAGCACCACTCCTTTGTGTTTCATTTCTTTCTCTCATTCAGAAACGCGAAAACAATTGGACACCGTCAGACACATGGATCGCACCTTCTGCCTTGCTCCAGCGTTACCAGCACGTGGAACCAGTACTCAGTGCAGCCTGGCATCATCTTTTGATGTATTTACTTCTCGACCGATCTCTCTAGTACGTTGCGATATCCACCAAGACATTTCGTGGATATTTACATAAGTACATGATGCGATTCACGGATAAAGGCTACACAACTGTGCCCCGCGAAATTGTATCACAATCGTTCCTGGCGACTTGTTTTGTGTGCGGCCTAGCCAAGGATCTCTTTTTCTTTTCCGCACGTCTTTGATCGTTCGCCGCCTCTTTCTATCTGGCTTCAGGTACCGACTGCTAAGCCGTCCCTATATTCAGCTTGACTAACGTGGAGACGTCCCGTCTTGGAATGTCTCGACGAAATGAAGACAGGGGAAGTGCTCCGGTGGTGTCCACAGCACATGTTACACATCACGTGTACGAGGCTGACTTTGCTTGCTCAGCCTTCAGTTCTTTACTGTGTCGCTCGCCTCTCATATGACACTGCCACTCATGCTCGCAGCCTCGCATTCACATTTGAGCGCTAACCATGGAACGATCAACTTGGATCGAATTCCGATTGGACATGCGTTCTTCTACCCAGGTCGTCGGTTTGTACTCTCGTCGGAACACTCTCCGCACACTCGACACATGGACTCTTTGGGTACCACCACTCACTCCATGCGGCAATGCGGAGTCTTCTCCGCGGAGTCCGTCTTCTACTGCCATTTAGGGAACGAGGATTACGACGAGGCTCTATATAATGGAGTCGCAGGCCTCCAGCCCTGGAAAATAAAATAAAAACATTCGATATTCAGTGATCGACTTTGCCTTCTAAACAGAAGATTCATTCATAACATTAACAAAAACCAACATGGACCGCCTCGTCACGAGAGACGCCAACGACAATACCAACTCTTCCACGATCCAAAACATCACTTTCGGTGTCATTTCAGCAACAATCGCCGTCGCAGGACTGGCGCTCACTTACCTTCATTATCGACACAGTCGTCGAGCTGTTCTCGAGTCCGACCTCGAGGCTTCTCGATCAAGTTCTGGTTCCGATCTTGTCTCTCCTGGGCTTAGCCGAACCACGAAATTCGATGCTCAGCAGCTCAGCACCCAGCGATCGATGAAGGATGAGGACATTTTTTGCCCCAAGGATTCGGGCACATCTGAGAAATAGCTGGCCAAGGTTAGAAAATCACGTCAAGACCAGATCTAAGAGAATGCAGCTACTGATTGGCCCTAGACCTCTTCTACCTCTTCGTCAAGCGCTCAGACCTCTTGATATTGGTAGCGATGGTGTGGATAGAGTTCATGCTGTATGATCGATGTCCTTGCCATATTCGGATCACAAAATTAGGGCCGGGGAGAGGCGTTCCATGGCAACAGGGTATGGCGAATTATATTAGTAAAGGCGGCAAACATTGATACTCCTTGCTTCCATAGCTTGAATCTCTTTCTTCAAGTAGCAAAACCCTTCGTCATGTCATTCCCCATTCAAAGAAGATTCTGGTTCCATTTTCTCACTTCATGAGTTGATATCATTATTACCAATCTCTGGAACCCCCCTTTTCCTCCACCTACAGTTATGACACTTCGCTCTTAATTATACAGTTCCACCGACGAAATTAAAGAGAACGCAATACACGTGATGGCGCGTTGACCTGCCCAAAGTTGATCGCGAGACATGGGTCAAGGTTCTCGACGAGATATCAGCCCTGCTCTCTAAAATCCATGACAGCTTCAGCTTTACATTTGGTTCGTATTTGTTCGTTTGTGAGAAGATGATTTCTTCAGACTGAATAGTCCAAACAGGAGTCAAGAGCAGTTCATTAGCGATTAGGAAAGGATATGTCGAAACGATGAACGTCCCAATCCCGAGAACCCATTGTGTATATGTGAGGTAAGAGAGCAGCTTGAAATCTCGGCGCCAAGGAAAACGAGGAGATGTTGGGGAAGCGAAGAATTCGTCTTTCGCGTGGAGTAGATTTCTGTAAACGAACAATAGTCATTTGTACCAAGTGACTCAAACCCCCTACATGCTTTCAATTCACGAAATCCATCCCATCAAATCAAAGCAGGGCCGCCAAGTAAGTCAAAAATATTCCACGTCAAATCGAGAGAAACACAGTTGGGAACTTGAAGAAAACACGGTCCCATCAGTCCCTGGATCGAAGTAGAGAGCCATGAGAAATCTTTGGCGAGGACACTGGAATTTTCGAGATGAAATTTCAGAGTGGAGAGGAACTTGGAAGAGGATACTCGAAGATGAGAAAAGCTTGTAAAACCTGATTCTTGACAAGAAGCGTGGCGAGACTCGTACGACGAGCGTGCGAACTCGAAGCGCATATCCCAGTGCAAAGATCGGAGGGATGATCGGCACAGGAGGAGAGTGGGGAAGTAAAAGGCGAGTATTGATCAACGCGGTTAGGGAGACGTACAGTATTGCAAAGAAGGATGCAAGATATAAGTAAAGTTGTAGGGGAGCTTTGGGGACCATCGACGTTGAGAATGATGTTCTGAGTATTAGAGAAGTCGTACCAAGGACATCTTCCGAGTGTTCGAAACTGAAATTTTGATAAGGGTAAGAGCATCCTTGTACTCACCATTCCAATCATCCCAGATCGCCAGAAGATGTCTTGCTATTGGTATCAGAAAAACGCTATCATCCGTCTCCAGAGGGGAGTAGCTAACCCCTTGCTGCCAACAAACAAAAAATTGCTCATTCGTTTTGAACTCCTTCATCTCCAGATCGAATCGATGTCCATATCGATAATTTTTTGGTAATCCCAAAATCTGATCTTACCAGAAATAAATCGCCCTTCGTCTCCATTCGAACGTTTGATCCTAATCATCGAACTTGATGCCACGCACCGCCTCCGTATCCAGATAGCCACCCTTATAAGCACCTCTCTTCTTCTTGTTCTTCTCTTTGGTGAAGCCCTTGCCCTTTGTAACCACCAAATCATCGTATGCCTTGTTCGAGTAATCGTTGGGGACGTATGCGTTGCTTGAGAAGCGTGGGTCGACCTTCTGATCGGCAGGTATGCGTGAGAACGGAACGGCGCGTTCTTTCTTTCCACTGGCTGGTGTCTCAGCCTTCAGCGTGGTAGATGACTCTGGTTCTGGGGCGAGTGCTGGCGATGTTGGCGCAATGGTTTCGCTGGAATCTGAGTTTTGTCGCTCTTTCTTGATGATCTTCGTTTTCTTCGTCGTTTTGACAACCTTTGCCTTTGCCTCTGTTTCACTCTCGCTCTCGCTCTCACTCTCACTAGATGACGAGGAATCGTTGGACGAGTCGCTGTCAGAGGATGAAGGCGAGGATTTATCGACCATTTCTTCGTCAGAGTCAGAAGAGTCGCTCGAACTATCACTGCTGCTGCTGCTACGACTACTGTCGGATGAGCTTGAGCTAGAACTCGCGGTGTTTGTAACTGTGGTTGTAACGGTGGTGGTCTTCACCTTCTTTTGCCTTGGTTCGTCGTCGGATGATGAATCTGAGGATTCCGAGCTGCTGGATGAGCTAGAGGCGGCCTTACGCTTGATGCTTGGCTTGATGGTCACTTTTATGGGCTGTACAATGTTCGAATCGCTATCAGAGTCGCTCGAGGATGAGCTGGATGAGCTTGAATCTGCCGAGTCTGGAGCCTTCCGCTTGGCAGACTTAGTAACGGTGACTTTGATGGGTTGTACGAGGTGGGAGGAGCTATCTGAATCGCTGTCCGAGGAGCTAGAGGAATCTGAAGAGGAGCTGGAGTCAGACGAGTCCGAGACTGGCAGGGCTGTCTGTTCTGGCGTCTTGATGACCTTGGTCTTCGCTGCTGGAGCCTCAGGCTTTCCAGAATCGGAATCACTGCTGTTGTCGCTCGAGGAGTCCGAGTCCGAATCCGAATCGGAGCTGCTGCTGTTGGTACAAAAGTTAGCCCAATCTTCAATGGCTCATTCATCTGCACAGCCCTCAACTCCAGATGGATGTCGGTAAATTTCTGACGATCGCAAAGAAGAATCTCGCCAGAAAGCTATCGATATCGATGTCCAATTCATGAAGAAGTATCCAGAATAGCCTTAGAACATGTTCCCTCACCTGTCGCTGTCGCTGCTTTCGTCGTCGCTATCCTCTGCCTCCTCTTGCGCTCTCGTTGAAGCCTCTTGCTTCTTCTTCTGCCATTTCTCGAATGATTCTTGAACTGAAGGGTTCTCTTTGTAGAAGTCGGTGAGGTCGCTGAATGGAGGTAACGGCAGTTGCGCAATCGAAGGCGTGGTAGGGGGATCTGTGGCCTTGCGGGCCTTGCCTTTCTTCTCGTTCTTGGGCATTGTGATGGCGGTGGTGGGTGGACTGGACTGGATTGTTGTTGATATCTTGAAGTTTTTCGGAAAAAGTTTTGGTGGCTTGTCCTCCCAAGCCTGTCACTGTCAATGCGGGAGCCACAGCTTAGAACTACCTACCACAGTAAGCGCAGACGAGCGCTAGCAGGGGAGTGTTGAAGGGGACTGTGATACGAAGGATGACAGACGGGAGGACGACTCGATATATTGCCTGGGAACTCTGGATACACTCAGCTGCAGATAGATCCTCTTGACCTATAGAGCATTGTATCTCCCCAATTGACTGGCCTGCCCCCATCGCAATCATTCTGTCCTCCGCAACACTCTGACGACTCCCGAGAGCTTCATCAGGCACATCGCCCCTGCTCGAACAACACCATGCGAGACTGGATGCATACAAGGCGCTTTCACTAGAAACAAAAGGTTCCACCACTGGAAGGGAGGCAACGAGCTGGGCGGGATAGAATTGGACATCCGGGCGCGGTGGGACAAAGGCTTACAACATGGATCCAAGATATAGACAGCAACAAGGCCCCGGCCTGCCCAGTGGCCCTCAATCTGGGATCAGACCTCCCCAGAGACCTTCGCAGAACAGCTCGCTATCTGGAGCTTCTTCGACGGCACCGTCCCAGCCAGGGCAGATGACGCGCGCCGAGCGATTTGAGGAGGAGAAGCGGCGCATAATCGAGAGCTGCTTCTTCAAGACGGATGAAAGTGGACAGCGTATGTGGAATACCATCTGTCGGTATTGCTACGACTAATCAGGGACAAACAGTAGCCGAATCCTACATTACGCATATCAGAGTGACGGAAGACTCCTCGTACCCCCAGACTCCACATCCACCGGACTCGCCCTCAGCCAACAAGGAGCGAATGATCATAGTCGCGGTGAAGAACACTGGGAGAGTGCGGTTACACAAAGCTCGAGAAAATGCGAACAAAAGCTTCTCGATCGGCAAGACCTGGAATATGGAGGAGCTGACAGGCGTTACGTCTTGGAACCATCTCACACCACGAAGCGAAGAAGAGGCTCAATTAAAGTCATGGGCTGGCGATGTTGGATTCACAGTGATAATTGCAAAGCAATACTACTGGCAGGCAGGGACCGAGAAAGAGAAGGAGTTCTTCATCGCCAGTCTGGTGAAGATTTTCAGAAAATACACTCAGGGCAAGCTACCGGAGCTTCGCGGTTTCTCGCCCCGAGAGATGGAACAAATGACTGGCAGTTCGGGCTCTGGTTCAGCATCTTCTTCTAGAGTGGGTTCTGGAGCCTCTCCAGGAAGGCCACCTCAACCGCCTCCTTTCAGTCCAGATCGAGGTTTGACGAGTGCTAATTTTGCTGCCCAGCGCAATCTTACTCCTCAAACGGATGGGCAGCCATTTGATCCCAGCTCAGGTCGACCGATGGCAGTAAACAGACCCACGACAGCAAATTCAGACCGATCGAATTTCTCCCAAGGGCGATCACCGTCAGCCTTGAGTGGTACTCCTCCTCCAAGTGGATTCTATGGATCGCAGGATCCCGGACGACAGCCACGATTGCAACCTTCACGAGATGGAAACCTGCGACAACAAAACAGCCGAGATCCCTTGATGCCTCCGCGAGGTGCCCTACCTACGAATGGCAGCTTCACTTCGCTATCATCATCGCGCGGGGAATTTGGCCAGCAGCGAAATGGGACGCCCGACTCGCTAGTCCAGTCACGGCAAGCTGCCTTGAATCAACCTGATCGATCCCCGTCACAGACTCCCGATGCGCTCCAGATCCAAAAGCACGGCGAGCAAGCGGGTCCGAACGGACTAGGCATTGGCAATGTGCAAGATCGATGGCGGCTAAATGGTGCCCCTCCAGGTCTGCCGCCATCACAAGATGTTCCCATGCCCTTGCGTCCAGCAAACGGCGCCACTGTTACACCCAAAGGGTCACAAACATCGCTAACAGACCAACCAGTTCCCGAGAGAAGACGACCCTTCATGACGGGGGCCCAGATGAACGGTTCGCAGTCGATTTCGAACAAAGGTCCAACTAGCCAGCCCATGCCACCTACGCCTACGAAGCCCAGACAAGAAATGGTGCCTCCTCCAGCATCCAGAAACAATGGTGTTCAAGCAATGCCCGATGGTCGATTGATGGGCGTTCCTGGTGCTTTTATCGATTCCCCTGCACCTTCAGAAAAGATTGAGAAGGAAGGTTTGGTACCTCCTCCGCTCAAACCTTCAGCCCCAATCCAAGTGGAATCACACCCTGTCCCGCTGCCTGCAAAATTGGAGCCTGAAATTGCACCGGCGACTAAAGAAACGAACATACTGTCAGACGGAAAACCCAAGGACGGAGAACAGTTAGATGACGGGACGGATCTAGCGAGACCCGGACTAGGACCTATGTTTGGAGGGCAGAAAAAGTCCGCACGAGATTTGTTCAAATCTGCGGCGACCAAGTATGGCGCTTTTGTTCCGCGAGCAGGTGGCGCTGCGGCGAAGCTGAAAGCTGGTGAAGTCAGCAAAAACGAGCCTGATGGAATTTCTGGCGTCGTGCCCGCGCCTGGGCTGCTTCGCACAAGAACGGACGATAGTGCGAAAGCAGACTCACCTGCAACGGACGCGTCTATTCAGGCCACGCCCACGTCTGCTTTGGCCCCTGATTCTAAGGATCAAATCCCGCCACCAGCCGAGCCAGTACCAGAAGTCACGGTCTCGAGTCCTATTTCGCCCTCGAAAGAAGACGAGAACGCTCTGCCAGTACAGCAGTACGAAGTTTTGAAAGAGATCGAGGCAGAGGTTCCAGTCGAGAACGCCCAGCAGAAGAAAGCAAAAGCGGATAAAGAGGAGACTGCCAAAAGGAAGAAGCGACGTTCTCAACAGCAAAATAAGTATCTTTCTGTGCTTGGTGTAGATTCTGCAGTACTGGAGAACAGGGGTCTTGATTTTGAGATGATGCTTGACGACTTTGGCTGGGTCACCAGTGTCGCTCAAGCTAAGACTGTCGAGGCTCTAGAGGCTGATCTACGTCGTGAGATCAGCCGAGTTGAAGCTGGGAGCTGGCTTGGCCATCTAGAACAAAAGGACGACCGAGTTGAAGCCGTTGAAATGCTGCTCGACAAGACCATTGCAGAGGTTGACGAACTTGACGGACTTCTCACCCTTTACAGTGTTGAGCTTGGCAGTTTGAATGACGACATTGCATTCATTGAAGCCCAGTCTCAAGGTTTGCAGGTCCAGACTGCCAATCAGAAGCTGCTGCAGACTGAGCTTCAAAGCCTTGTGGACACCATTTCCATCACGCCCAGACAGCTCGAAGCGCTCAAACGGGCAACTCCGAGCAACCCCGATGGACTCGACTCCATAGAGCGAGCTCTACTCCTATTGTACAAAGCGATGGTCACGATCGACCCTACCATCCGTCAAGGCAGTAGGTTACAAAGCAGTGCTGGCCTGAACAACGAGCTGTCGACGATGGTTGCACTCAGGGAGAAGGGAGGTCAATACTTCAGCGAAAGCACAACATTCCTCTCGCGCTTCACAGAGTTCATGAGAATGGGGTTCCCGGCTGCCTTCATGCAAGTGGACAGAAGTGGCGGTGTCAAACTTAGCATCGAGTCTCACGATGTTGCTCGAGCAGAATTGTGGCAATATAGCCCTATCATGCTCTTCGCGAAGGAGATCGACCCGCCACAATGGGAAGCCTTGTTGGTTGCGTATCAAAAGGCGGCGCGTGATTCTTATCAGGCTGAGTTCACGGCTAATGAAAAAGCGTGGAAACAACTTGCACGAAAACCAACAGGCGATGAACAAGAGGTCTTGTTCACTTTCAACGAAAAAGATGATGCTAGTTTGACTGGCACAGCTCGTAAACTCACCGTCAAGCGATCGCAAACTCTTGCTCGTGGATTGCGGACAGCTTCAGGTGAAAAGGCCGCGGCAAAGTCTATGCAAAGCAGAAATCTATGGCCATTCGAGGCGTTCAGTGGCGCAATGGACGAAATGATTCCACTCATGTCCATGGAACAGAACTTCGTTGTTGATTTCTTCCACGCCACCGGGACACAGTACATTGACTTTGCCGATGCTGTGGCTGCTGCACCTCCAGAAGCACGAAGAGGCACCAATCTTCGCGCTCGCAAAGCATTCGAGCCGGACCGCAATTTGGCTGCTAGGATCACGGCTGCTATGGCGGACATGTACTCTTTCTTTCCCAAGGAGATCAATGACTTCGTCTCGTGGGCTGTGCGAGACGATCCTCTCCAGGGCATCGGAATTATGCATGCTCTCCACCGCAATAATTCGTTTGAAGATACAAATCAAGAGTTCCTGACCAAGACGCTGACTGAGATTGCGAATGCGTTGGCTAGCAGGTGGAACAGGTTCGTTGATGAACAGATCCGCGCAATCGAGGACACGAAGGTAAAGATCAAGAAGAGGAAGGGTGTCATTGGTTTCATCAAAATCTTCCCCAATTTCTCAGCCGCAATTGAGAACATGCTTCCCTCGGCGCTCGAGGAGCCCGCGTCGGCCAGCGAAGTCCGCCGGATGGTTGATGTGGGTTATAGCAAAATTAACAAAGCCATGTTTGAGTCGCTAAGGGTGATCGCGAAAGAGAGTCCTGGGATGGCACCAGGCAGTGCAGCGGTTGGAGGCTTGTCAGCAGATCCTGAGGATAAAGAGGCGCTTAATTACCAAATCCTGCTGATTGAGAACATGAACCACTACGTCGAAGAGGTGGAGACGCGTGGTGATGCTGTTCTTGAGGAGGGCAAAAGGGAGGCGCAGGAGGAAATGGAGGAGCATTTGGGGAGGTATGTTGATGCTGTTTTGAGGAGACCGCTCGGCAAAGTTATGGTATGTCTAATTCCACGGATACTTTGACAATCAGGTGATTGAGAGGAACTTACACATAACACAGGATTTCCTCGACTCCATCGGCCACGCAGTCAAAAACCTTCCCATTGGTACACCGCCAACCGCCATTGCGACAAAGTCGTCTACCTCGACTAGTGCATTTCGTAAACTCATTCAGTCGACTGATCAAAAGGAATTGAGAAAGGGTGTTGAAGCTCTCAAGAAGAGAGTCGATAAACATTTTGGCGACGCAGATGATCTCAACTTGTCCCGTCACTTGGTTGGCACTGTTTTGAAACATTGTGAAGGGACTTATGTTGGGATATTCCAGCAAGTTCAGGATGCTGGGAGGGAGATTTATGAGGGGGAGGCTGGGGATGGCGTATTGGCTACTAGGGATGAGGTTGGGAGATGGTTCAGGCCTAGTAGGTAGTTGTGGTTCAAGAAACGGGAGGAGAATGTGATGGAGGAAAATGTGATTGAAGAGAGAAGGGAAAATCGAGGAGAGGGTAGAGAGGGAGATGGGGTGAGGAGATCGAGGACTGGAGATTCTGTGTTTTGTTTGCAGCGCTTTACCGTAACGCCATTTCGCACCCACGTTTCTGGTTTTTGCGAAATAACGCGCGCCCTCGGCGAGCGACAAGGATACTTGTATATGTTTGACCATATATTTGGCGGCGCTTTGGGATAGTTCTGAAGGGGAAGAGAAATTTTGTATCGGTATGGAGACTATGTTATTCTTCCTGTCGATTGGGGGTGTTGACCTCTTGACCTTGCAACTCTCAATGATTTTTCCCCCTTGCTTATCTCATCTTCTAGCCGCGAAGTTGATTTTCTTCCTCTTACAATGATCTTGTCTTTGTACTTGCAATGAGGATATTCAGCAATAGATTGTAACCACGCTTGAAAACGAAGGCAGAGCAAGCGAATGAATGTGGCAGGTTTCTAGTGGTTGAGGTGAGTGGGGATGGCAGCTAAACGACTGCTAGAGTATCATACCAGAGTATTATACTAGTAGAGAGTATTATGGAGTACCGTACCAGAGTATCATGCTAGAGTATTATACCAGAGTATCATACCAGAATATTATACCAGTAGAGAGTATCATGGAGTACTATACCAGAGTATTATACCAGAGTAATTGATTCAATCAGGTGCAAGAGCGAAGAACTGAATTGGAGCCTCAGGAGTTGAAAAGTCAGATATGGACCCCCTGGATCGCGACGCGTATATATGACGTCACGCGTTCTTCCTCCACTGACTTGGAACTTCAACCTGGACCTGGACCTGAACCTGGACCTTCGATCAGCACCACAATGGCAGATTGAAAAACGCCTGAATCAAATCCTGATCCCACCATGAAATACCACGCCGTTATACCATGGCAACATCCTTTCCCAGATGGTGTAGCCTCTGTGCTCCAGGAGGGTGGCTCTGTGAGTTAGGAAACCCAAGAAAGTATAGTAGCCAGGCTGACATGGTCTACAGCAGAAAGTAAGAGCGTCCTCTTCGGCTAATACCCTTTTCGCAACCCTCATCCCCGTGGTTTTTGTTGCAGTGGCTCAACTCGCAGCCTTTCTCTTCCTGAGAAGAACCCAACGCCACCTATATGCTCCCAGGACACTTCTCGATACTCTTGATGATGTCGAAAGAACGCCGCCTCTTCACAAGAATGGATGGTTCAACTGGATCCCGGCATTTTGGAGGTTGAAGGATCATGAATTGCTCGAGAAGCAGTCACTGGACGCCTATCTCTTTCTTCGGTTTCTGAAGATGATTAATTTGATCTGCTTCGTTGGGCTGTGCATGACTTGGCCGGTTCTGTTCCCTGTCAACATAAACGGTGGTGGAAAATCAAAGGAACTCGACCGTTTGACAATTGGCAATGTCAAGAACCCGAACAAGTATTATGTGCATTTGTTCATTTCCTGGGTCTTCCTCGGTGAGTAGTACATGTGCTTGTTCGCGCAAGACTTTGATCGGCTCACATTTTCTAGGATTCGTCATGTTCACTATCACAAGAGAGACGCTCTATTACATCAATCTGCGACAAGCATATCTATTGACACCCTGGGCTGCTAGCAGAATGTCTAGTCGGACTGTTCTGTTCACGTCTGTCCCTACACGACAGCTCGACGAAGAACAAATGCGTCAAACTTTCCAGGCCGTGAAGCGCGTGTGGATCATCAATGATTTCTCGAAGATCGAAGAGCTTGTTGAGAAACGAGACAGCACCGCGAAGTCACTGGAATCAGCACTCGTCCATGTCTCGCAGAATGCAGTCAAGGAGAATAACAAAGACAAGTCAAATCTCGCCAAAGCTAGATACGTTGTCAGCTCTACTGATCGACCTACACAACGAACTACGACTGTGATTGGAGAGAAGCGAGACGCCATCGAATTGAACCGTGACCGCCTTGTCGAGCTCAGCCGGCACGTGGAAAACGCCCAGGAAGTCCTGAATAAAGGCAATGGGAAAGCGAAGAGAGCTGCTTTCCTTGAGTTCGAGACCATATCCGCCGCCCAAGCAGCTATGCAGATGACTTCAGCACAAGCGCCCCTTGTTATGGTGCCAAGATGCATTGCTACTGTGCCGAAGGGCATCATTTGGGAGAACGTTGGCATCCCTTCTTGGCAGGTCATTGTTCGCGGCCTGCTTGCAACATGTTTTATCATCGCTTTGACACTGTTTTGGTCCATCCCGACATCCTTCATCGGCGTGCTTTCTAACATTAGCGACATTGCCGACAAATTCGTCTGGCTACACTGGATCAACAGGCTGCCTCCGTCAGTCTTAGGTGCTATTGAAGGATTGCTCCCGTCATTGCTGCTGTCGACACTGGTATCATACGTTCCGATCATTTGCCGTTACTTTGCTCGACTATCTGGCGAGGTAACGACCGCAGAAATCGAATTGAAAACACAGACATGGTATTTCATCTTCCAAGTTATTCAAGTTTTCTTTGTAACGTCACTCTCCTCGGGAGCCACTGCCGTTTTCCAGGATATCGCCCACAACCCGAGAAAGGCTCCCGAGTTGCTTGCTAAAAAGCTTCCTAAGGCTTCCAACTTCTACCTGTCGTACTTTATCATTTATGGTCTCGGGCAAAGCACCAAAAATCTTCTCAACTGGTCAGGATTATTCTTCGACAAGCTTTATGCGCTATTCGACAGGACTCCCAGAGACAAATACGAGCGCTACACTTCCATGTCCGGGACAGGATGGGGCTCTTGGTATCCCAAGTTCACCAACCTCGCCCTCATCGGTATGTGAAGTCAAGAAACTGTACATTACTATGCTAACCATTGCGACAGCAATTTCTTACTCTTGCATCGCTCCTCTGACCTTAGGCTTCGCGACCGTCGCGTTTTCCATTCTTTACCTTTGCTTCAGGTACAACTTGTTCTACGTGGTCAAGACGAGCATAGACACGCAAGGCCGAGCTTACGCAAAAGCTCTACAACAATTGACTGTTGGAGTCTACACAGCAGAGCTTGCCTTAATTGGACTTTTCTCAATATCTGTTAGACGGCACGGCGCCTCTGAGGGGCCACTGATTCTCATGGTCATCTTCTCAATCCTCACAGTCGTCTTCCACCGCATCATGCACAAAACTTTGGACCCGCTCACCAAGACCTTACCAAGCAACGCGGTCAACCGCAGCGAGCTTGAGCCCTATCGCAACGACGACGGAGAGGAGCAAGATCCTCTGCTAAGCGTAAGCGAAGCTCGCGAACCTCCTTCAGGTGTCGCAGGGTTGTTCCTCAAGTTCTTCGAGCCGCAAAAATATGTTTCATTCGAGACGAATTACAAGCACCTTGTTAGAACAAGTCTGGGAGAACCAGTGTCCGCGATGTCGGAGGAACAAGAGCAAAAGGCATATTTGCCGCCAGCGCAGACTTCGAAGACGCCAAAATTGTGGGTTGCCAAGGATGACCTGGGCGTGTCGAAGAAGGAGATCGAGGCTCTCGGCAAGGATCTTGATATCACTGATGAGGGGGCGTGGGTTGACCCGACAGGAAAAGTCAAGTTTGATGAGAGTGCTTTGCGGAAATTGCCGATATTCAAGGCCAACGTTTACTACTAATATTCATTCCAGCGAGCATTGTTATGGAGTAAGGTTTGTCTTATCATGCCTAGACAACATTAGGAGGAACAATGTCGGCACCTTATTGTAATTGAATAATTATGAAAGAACCTTGATATCGTCATGGCGAGGATCGACAGAGGGCTGATTACGCCTTTCAGATGCTGCAATGCTAGTTCTCTGATCACCATGCTCCCGCAGAATGTACTCGCATTCGGGACCTCACTTCAGAGTTACCATCAGTGCTCGCAGTCTCCTGGTCTCGAAATGATATTCAATGAAGTTTCTCCCGCACTAGAACACCGTAAAATCGTTATTTTGGTCCCTGCCTTATAACGGCGATTATCCGTGGATCAATAGACATATTCCATCCTCCCGGTTTTGTCCGGAAAACCCCCCTGGTTCGCATCCTATCCTGCGTTAGATCGGGCGAGTACAAATACTTTCGTGGCTATAGCTTGAACCTGCAATAAGAGTTGAGATAGATGGAAAGGTTCCAACTATTTGCTAGTGCCACTAGTACTGCTTAGGCCGGATTTGGTCGGTGAAGAATAAGATCCCTGCTGATCCATTGCCCTGGCTAGACTCGAGGATATAAAACTTTAGTTCTCTGGGCAATCGCCCTTTGCTGAACGTAGACGGGGATGAGGAATAAAGTCGAAACGACAAAATTGATGGAAGATGATGAGGATGAAGGAAAGAGCGGAGGGGAGGATGTGGATAACGGTCTTGTACGGAGTAACAGTACGTGACCTCGGCCTCGGCTTCCCCAATCGAGCCTCCCGCCACTATCAGCCCTACCCGCTATCGTCTCGATGACCTCAACCCCGAAACATCCCCCCAAATTCCTCACCACCCAACAACTCATATATCCCCTCAGTCTCTCACCAAAATGCCCCGCCCCAAAGTCTCCGCCGGCAAACCCTTAACTTCTCAAGCCTACGAAGAGCCAGAAACTTTCTCCGACGGCCTCCCGCTCCCCAAACTCTTCGTCTTCGACCTCGATTACACACTCTGGCCCTTTTGGGTAGATTGCCATGTTTCGCCTCCAATAAAAGCAACGGAGGGGGGTGGGAAAGTGAAGGACAGGTATGGAGAGGGATTTGGGTTCTATGATGAGGTCGGGGTTGTTTTGAGTGGTGTAAGTTCTGCCTTCACTTTTCTTGTCGCGACTGGAGAGAGGAGGGCAAAATATAGAAAGAGAGGCAAAGGAATTATAGAAAAGGGCTGATTTTAATTTTTTCTAGTTGAGGAAGAGAGGGATCCCAATAGCAGTAGCCTCCCGAACAGAAGCCCCCGACCTCGCCCGCGAAATGCTAAAACTCCTCCGCATCCCCTCACCCCCCACTTCTCTCACAAACAACCCTCCTACAGCCAATACCTCCTCAGATTCCTCCACAAAAGCCATCGACCTCTTCACGCACCTCCAAATCTACCCTGGCACCAAAATCCGCCATTTCGAACGTCTGCAAGCTAGCACGCAACTCCCCTACGAAGAAATGGTTTTCTATGATGACGAGGCTAGGAATAGGGATACGGAGAAGTTGGGAGTGGTGATGTGGTTGGTTAAGGATGGAGTTTGTGCCCGGGAGGTGGATGAGGGGGTTAGGAGTTGGAGGAAGAGGAATAGACGGATGCATGTTGAGGAAGAGTGATGAGTTTCGACTGGGAGTTAATGTGATACGAAGAAAGATAATCTTTTAGCTGGGTGCCGGGCGGATGAACGGAAATGGGTTGATGCAGTTATGATTAGAAATATAAATGACATTTAGTAATATTTTGGGAGATATTTGGAAGAAGAGATGGAGTTGGGGGAAATGATAGAATGTTAGATGACGAAACAATCGGCTTGAGCATAAATGAGACGTAGCGATGATTCTAGACATCTTGAGGTGAATATACAAACCAGGCAATACATTTGGATATACGATTTGGCGGGTATAAACTAGAGTACGTGTAAAACGTAGAAATGATTCTAGAGATCTCAAAACGAAGGATCATCATATGAAAGTATTATGATTGAACTGGAAGCGTCAAAGTCATATTTGAAAGGGTATCTGATGCCAAACATGCTGATAAACGAATTCCATTTTCCCTCGTCCCTCTGCAAGGCTAAAGTAAGCTACCATTTTTCAAACAATTCATTTGTTTTTTGATTCATAAAAACTCTACCCACAGAGCATCATCCCCTATCTCAAGGATGAGGAAATTACAGCCTACTCAAATTATCACTACATTCTCCCTCCATCATCACATCTCTCCATCCCCACCTACATCTCCATCTCATACTCCAAACAATCCATCCTCTCCAACACCCCCCAGATCTGCACACTCTTCGCCCGTCCCATCCCCTCCATCTCAACCCTGATACTATCCCTGTCCCTCGCATACTCCACCACAGACTCCACCTGTCTCGTACTCAACACACCACCAACCCTCCCAACCTGCATCAACGCCTCAATCCAGAGGTGCTCATGCAATCCCATTGGCCAGTCCTCGGACTTCCTCACCATTTGGTCAGGTGGTGGTGAGTAGCTTCGATTGTCGACATTGTCGAGGTTTCGAAGGGTCTTGGTGACGAGGCTGGTATTGGTGGGAGAGTTGGAGGGAGAGTTGGAAACGGGAAGGGATGGTGGATTCTTGATAGGTGATGCTCTGGGCGCGAGACCTTTTCCACGCGATGGTTTTGGGGGGCCGGGATCAACCACTGCGGCCGAACCATTAGCTGTTGTAATGATTCGGAGGGTCTTGTAGGGGAATGCTGGGAAGTCGGACTCGGAGATGTGTGAGGGTGGTGGTGGTCGATTGAAGAAGTGTGGGACGACTGATTGTTGAATGTCGGCCGGAGCCTCGACTACTTCCTCGTCGGGTGCAGCGACTGGCATTGGTGCGACGACACCTGGCTGCCTTGATTGAGAGGCAGTTGATGGAACGATTGCGCGCGTGAGGTTCATGAGGTGCAGGGCTGCGGCCCAGAGTTTGACGCCGTTGACTCCGATGGCTTCGATTGTGGTGCGCTGAAGTTTCTTTCGAAGGTGTTCCATCTGGTTTGTTCGCGACCTGTTCCAGTTTGATTAGCGATGTTACAAAGCTTAAATCAAACTGAACAAGTTGAACTTGAGATGATACTGATAAAGTTGTGGAAAAATGAGGTTCGAAAATTGCCGGAAACTTTTCGAGATCGATATCAAATTGAGAAGTTTAAGACGGATTCAGGTCTTCGCCATTTCGGCCAAAGCTCCCGACTGCCCCAAGCGCTGAAATGGACACAGCGTATCCAACTTAACATGGATGCTGTTGAATTCCTGGCATCATCAAAACATACCTTTGCCAGGAATCGATCGCATGTGGTCCCGAGTTGGACACCATATATTCAAACGTGCAATTGAGCCTCACAAGTCAGCGATGATGATCAAGTAGGTATTGGCATTTGACACCTACTAGCTCTCAATTAAGTCCATATCAAGTCCCCAAAACCAATGCAGTTCCTTCCCAGCGAAGCGCAGTCCAGTCCAGGTCCAGTGGGTCGATTCCTCGGCGCGATCGGTGCGCGATGTTCGTGCTCTCTCAAAAACTTGCTGCCGAATCCTGGATACGTAGGGGTGTGCCACACGAGGACACAGGTCACGCAAAACGCTGAAAAACACAAGTGATACTTACTGCTGGGTAAAGTCAACCGCATCCTCAAATTCCTCCTTGTCACGGCCAGACATTTCCGAAATGCCAGCCAATTCCACACGAGCTTGCTCTGCCATTTGAAGTGCTTTCAATCCAGTGGCAGTGATGCTCGGGTTGTCGACATAGATGATACCGAAGACGCCGGCGGAAGCATCTTCTTTCATGACCTTTGCTGCATGTGATCCTTCTTTGAGGTTCGTCACGAGGTACTGTGGCCAGTAGTGTTGCTCGAGGATCTTAGACAGCCAGAGAACACCGGCATCGTCCATGCCCACATTGCGCAGTAGAATGTAGGGGATTGATCGAAGGCCCTCGCGTCGCTTCAATACAATGGCCTTGGAGAGTGAGTTTTCAGAGCCGCTTAGGTCCTCGGCTTGCTCGAGAGTCAAGGAGTTGGTCTTGTCGATCAATTTGCTGCCATGGAGCTCGCGCGATACGGCCATGTCGTCGTCAATGGGTGCGCTGCCCTCAAGTTCGTTCGGGTCGATTGGTCGGTGGCTGAAGTAGACGCGACAGAGAAGTTCCATGGCGATAGACTTGGAAAAGTCGTTTCCGCTCAAGTCCAGTCGGCGCATGACCCTACATTTGGCAAAGGAATCAAGGAACTGCTTCCAGTCGCGCGCGTGCTCGTCGGTGAGGACACAAATGGCGTTTCCGGAGAGATCGAGAGCCCTCAGATCGAATGAAGACCTCTGGATGATTTTCGACAAGACGGGCAGAACACTTGTGGTCAGGCCATTCGTGCTCAAGTGGAGTTCCTCAAGACAGAAGTTGCTGTGATCTACGAGTGTGACCATGATAGCCTCTAGTACCTCAACCATGCCCTCGTCTCCGATTTCCTTTCCGGTCAGATCGACTTCCATCAGGTTCGGCTCGTCAGGGTGCTTTTTGGCGTGTTTAGCCACATTGCGCTCCTGAGACGACAAGTCAGCGATAGAATCATCGATGGCGACCAGAGCTTGGAAGCGGTTAACACGTACGATTTGTCCTGCGAACGTAGATCCAAATTCTGTTCCCGACGCTTTGCGCTGTGACAAATGTCGTGTTAGCAAGTCTTCAATTGTCTGGCGGGATTTATTAGTCGGCACTCACGCCAGTGGCCTTGAGTTTGAGTACAGCCATTGCGGTTTCCTTTGCAGCTGCGGTGCGGTGCGATGCGATTGCGATTGAAGTTGATAGGTGCAAGAGCGATACTTGCGGCTGAATTTGTTGTTGAATGAAAGTGAGAGTGCAATGGAAGTGAAGGTCAATAGCAATTCGGTCACGCGCCTCCCTAGCGTGTTGGGTTGTTGATAGAAGGCCATGGAATCCTGAGTGAAGAGCGATGTTCGAAAAATCCCGCTGTGTTGTGTTGATGTTTTCGACGGGCGACAAACAAGTCGAGCTCATGGCAGTCGACTGCGCTTACCTGGGAGAACCACCTCGAAGTGACATCTTCTTCAAGACTTGGGCAAGGGAGCACATAGTCATCTCCAACCTTAGCAAGATATGAGATTGCAGTTCACTGTAGCAAGAAAGTCAGGTGGTTTGTGGGCATTTGCTCATAAAATTGGCGTCTAGGCAAATTAGTGTTTGTGGACCAAATGCAGATGGCTGCTGTTTTAAGCAGACACCGCTCTCCAATGCAAGTCTCATCCTTTCACATCGTGCTTCATCCGTCACCCTCACCGGTCCCAAGCCAGCTCAATCCTATCTCCCTTGACTTTGGAGTTGAACCACTCCATAATCTCGACCTCCTTCTGCACGGGTCTGGCACCTTCCAGCAAATTTCTCCTTACCATCTCTTGAGTTCCCCAGTATAGCTCTGCTGTTGCCAAAGTTCTGGCAATACACTGTCGGGAGCCTAGACCAAAAGGAATGCTGTCTCGCAACATCGTCTCCGTGGGTTCTGCCCATCTTTCAGGCTGGAACTCATGTGGGTTCGGAAAAACCTCAGGATTGAAGTGGAGTGTATATGGAGAGAGACCGACACTGGTTCCTGCGGGTATGAATGGCAGACCTGGGACCTGGAGGCCGGTGGGAGAGACAATTCTACGAAGTTGGGTTGGATTGGCCATGGACATGCGGAGACTTTCTTTGACTACTCCGGACAGATAGGGCAGACTTTGAGCATCTACATCCGGATTGTTCACAATCTCTTGGCGAAGTTTTTCCAGTCTATCAATCATGTCAGCAAACCCCCAAAGGAAAATTCACAATGTACATACTTGTCAGGATGCTGGGCAAGACGCCATGCAATAGTTGACAGGTTCATCCCCGTGGAATCAGTCCCAGCAAACATCAAATCCTTACACTGAGCAATCGTTTCTGACCTCGATATGCCAGCGTTCAAAAGTCTCGCTTGGTAGCTATTTCCAGGCTCATGCTCATCAATTTTTGTTTCATCTACAAGCTTGGAGACGAACATATCCACCGAAGCAATACTCTTCCAAACCTGCGGACTATCTTCTGCCAATCGCCCCGCCCAAAACTCCACAATCTTGAATATCCAGTTCGGGAGATAGAAGAACCTCCCGACTGCCACGAATGTATCCACGAATTCGCTCGCGCTGAGCTTCTGCTCTTCCAGGCCATTGTATGATTTGCCAAAGAGATAAGCGGATACGGCGTCCAATGCTAGACTCCTGCAGGCATTGAGTATGTCGACTGATTTCCCATCTGCTTCCCTCTTCTCTTTCTCTAGTCTTGCGACCATGCGCTCAGCGCATGCATATATGAGCGGCTTCGCGTCCTGAATAGCTCTGGGCGCAAACATGGCAACAACAGCTTTCGAGCGAATGGCTCTATGTGCAGGGTCGATGACTGAGAAGATTGTGGGAAAGTCGTCAATGTCGAAATTCTGATAGCATGACTCCTTGAGCATTCCTCCACTTTTGACGTATATCGGATTCAAGGCAGCTCCGTCCGAGATGTCTACATCGTTCGGAGCTATCCGGACCACAGGGCCGTATGTCTTGTGAAGGGCATCGATGGTGCTAGCTTCGTTGCCAGTGTAGGAGAGACGATACAGCCACAGAGAGGTAATTCGAGCTAGAAAGGGGCCAGGGACATGGGACAGAGGGTGGAAGTAGAGACGATGGACTATCGTGGAGATGAGGGCGATGACAGCTGCTGCCAGCACATTGAGCGGTTCAAGGAGGGTGGTGAGAGCCATGGTAGTCCTTGAGCTGGAGGAATACAGGACGAAGGAACTTCTCACGCATGATTGCAAGCTGTATCTGGTATCATCGAAGTCGGAGTTTGAAAGTTCGGATGATTCTCTTGTGTGTCACCCAATCGCGGCCGTTCATTTGTGATGCGAGCTCCGGATCTCAACTCCGAGATTCTCGACTCCGAGATCCCCGACCCCGAGATTCTCAACTCCGAGATTCTCAACCTCACCCCGTCGGTCAATTCTCCCTTCTCACACTCATACACACACAAACTTTTCATTCTGTTCTTACGAATAGGCGAAACTATGCTATCTCTCTATATCTCCTTTACGATGTGTCTGACCGCAGAATCCCTTTTTGGTCTGCATCTTGTAGTCTCATTAGGACGGAGTTGTTCAATCCCCCTTTCTCGACACCACATAACTACCACCTGAACTGTGACTACGTTTGGAGAGGCTTCTAACTTAACGGTCAGATATTCGTCATCAATGGGGCAGCGCTCCAAGTGTTTGTACATCGATTGCGAGGGAGACACTCGAAGCAAACTCATAGATACATCAACATCACCTCCAAAGTCGCCAGCTCCAAAAAGAATCAACCAGCGCAAGCAGTGACTCGAACTCACCCTCGCTTAAATTAGCGCTATATCAACGACAACATCCCGAACACTGTCCATGAACCGGCCTCATGGCTTGGTGGATATTGAAACCCGACTTTCCATCAAGCTCACCCCCCTCACTCGGTGGACTTTGAAACACGACAGTCCACCCCCTCGGCCACCCCAGGTTCACCCGATCGTATACCACCCACGATTGCAAAACACCCAGCCCCCACCGATGGGGCCATAGCATTGGGAGTTTTCATAGCCCTATACTCGCTTGCGAGTATAGGGTGAACTTTTGGTCTTTGTCTGTTTTTGACTCGGGTCTGAGACTCTGAGAGTGAGCGTACAGGTGGAGACAAGGTTTTTCGCCGATTGAGAGAATGACTAGTTAAATCCTCGTCTCTCGACGGCACTCACTATTGCACCTTGAATGATCTCCATGTCGATGGACTAATAAGTTGGTCTGCCCTCTCAGTTAATATCCACACGTGAAGTCAACAAGCCCGTACTCGCGCTATCTTGAGTTTAGACAACATGTTTTAGACCAGCTGATATTCTTTGAGCCAAAATTGCATGATGGCACAGGTAAGATAAGTTGACAGTTATCTACAAGAGCGTGGGGATAGAGCATCTTGGTGCGCAGAAAATCTAGGACATTTCGCTGCCAGTAATTAATGGTCGTCCAAAATCCACAATGCTCTCAATCGCCAGGCACCATCCTGCCAACAACAAAGGATACGCCTACAAACAAAGTTCATGAGAGCAAAAAACAAGTCAAAGGCAATCAAGCACCGCACTGAAATTATCACCCATGCATCAACCACCTCGACCAACACCGCATCTCCCTACCCATCAACATGCTCATTTCTCCGGACAATCCCTCCGATGATTGGGGACAGGAAATCCGCACTCTTCGCAACGACCCGCGTAGATAGGGCAGTCCAGCGCGTGAGTTCCAACCACGCCGCACATCTCGCACCGACTTCGGCCCTCAAACTCTTCATCGTCATTATCATCGTCGTCATCCGATATCTGCTGCTGTGAAGTTGTGTCATGGTTGACCTGGGATTGGCGACGACGTTGTCGAGTACCTGCCGTGCCAGGTGCCTCACCAATGCTCGTTGACTGAGCGTCACGCATGGACCGCACATTAGCTTGATCATAACCGGGACCCCTCGGTATCCCGCTATGTACATGGCGTGCTGGCCTAACTGGTGTGGCCGGAGTTGTTGTACTGCTAGCTGTGGTCGATCCACGTCCTGTACCTTTCTTATTCTTGGTGGTCGATCCTCGCGGACGGCCACGGCGGCGAGGCACTTGTGGTTGTGTACTACCTACACCAGCGTTGCTCGATATTCCATCGTCAGTAGTGTTTTCGGTGGGAGCTGACAAGGGATTGAGAGCAAATTGTCCCATAGTCGGGCCAACAGAAGGTGCTGGTGAGGGAGTGGGACGACCTCCGAAAAAGTCGCTTGAGCCGTGCGCCGTCGCTGGGCCTGGTGTTCTAATTCGACCTCCAGAACTCGGAGGGAGCATGGGAGCTGTTGCAACACGGTTGAAACCTTGAAAATTGCCCATAGCAGAGGCAGGGCGACCTCCTAGGAATGGGCTCGGATTGCGAGCTGCCGCTGGACCAAATGTACTATTTCCAAAGGCGGAAAACGATGACAATGGTGGACGCGATCCGCCCGTTCCGACTGCTGGAGATGAACCACTTGGACCACCACTTGCCCGTCTAATATGATCATTGACGAGTTGCAGGCCGCGCGTCGGAAAGACTGGAGGACCTAAGGGAGACGCATTTCGAAGCAATCCCTGCACGCGTTGTCCCAAACGCTGGATTTCCCCATCATCTGGACATTCCTGAAGAACCCAGCCAAGAGCATACTCGAATGCCTCGCGAGTATCGTATTGTCCATAATCTGGATCGACGGTGGCACCGTGAATCTCCAGGCGAGTGAGCGCCGTGGCGGCGATGTATGCGAGGGTTGTGCGGATCCACATCCCACCATCAGCCCGCTGCGTGCCACCCACGAGAAGAGCTCGCCACGTGGCCACTTCGCCAGCAGTGGGCATAAAAAGGGACCATCCAGCTTGTTCGCGTGGCACATTCATGCCTTCAGGAGCTGGTTCCAAGTTCATCCCATAATGGCCTGGCCATCGTGTGCCGAACTCGACGAGATAGTTGGTTACATCCTCCGGCGTGTTGAAGTTGTGAGCTCGTGTCGTAGGAGGAAAAGTTGTTGGCATGGGGACGTGTGTGGAAGGAGGCTCTGTCTCAATCGCCGGCGGAAGGAATGGAAGAAGGTAAGCAGGAACCTGTCCTCCATTTGCTGCAATCTCTTGTTCCAGCATTCGATTTGTGTTCGTCCGAAGCTGATCCTGTGCCATCGCCGTTTGTTCTGCATGCACCCACTCGGCAATCCATGTCGGGCTTCGAACAGCGACTTGGCGCGCCTGGTCGATGATCCAGCGAGGGTCCGTAATCTGAAGAGGCGGAACTTCTATTGGGATCTGCGGAGGTACCCCCACAAGCATAGGAGCTACTGGAGCCACCTGTAGATTCCGATGGTCAGGCGCGTAGGTACGCTGGGCATGGGCTGAACCTCCTTGGGTCATTCCAGGGAGCGAGGGGGCTAAGCTCGTGTTGTATGCCATGGCGTTTCCATTTCGAAGAGCAAGGGCGCGGGCACGTTGAGCATGGATTTGAGCTTCTTGGTCGTGCGGGGCTGGTTCTGGAAACGATGGAGGTGAGGCTGCGTTGTATCCTATGTCGTTTCGAGTACGCTCTTCTCGTGCCGAACGACGGGCATTAGCGAAACGATCTCTATTCTCAGCACGAGCTGGGAGAACGTTTGCGATTTGGCCGTGGTGCTGGTTGGCTCCCAATTGAAATCCACTATTCGGGGCGTGAAAACCACCAAGATCATCGTTCTGATGGACCATACCGCCTTGTATTCCTCCCATGGCGCGAGCCTCTTCCCCCTGAGCTCGGCGCTGCTGGTCACGATGTCGCTGCCGTTGCTGATCAGCAATACTAGGACGGTTTTCTGCAACGGGGCTGCTCTGGTTTTGTGCAGCTGAGGATGTTCTATCTAGTCCTCGATCTCCATGTTGTCCTTCATCATCACTGTTTTCGGTACCGTTTGATGCACGTTGGAAGGTGTTATTCCATGGATTACGGTCGGCCATATCGAAAGAGGTGCAGCTGAATTCCTATATTGTCAGCCCACCGTACTGCAGTGAGAAAGAGCTAGGAAGGTACAAAACTTACGAGGTTGCAAGAAACGAAAGGGATTGGCAATTTATTCTTGAGCGTGACGCTACGAGGGATTATAGTTAGGAGACCGTCGGAATTCTCTTAGGAGTCCTACTACCTGTTAGCTACCAAATCCTCTATTGCAATTGACATACTAGCAGCAACGAGCCGGCATAGAGAAAGAAGCTTACCGAGAAGATCTGAATCAGTCCAATCAACTCTTCAGAAAAGAGTATAGCTAAGCTGAAAAGTATCGACAAAGCATCAGCTCAAAAGCAAAGAGTGAATGGATGTTAAGAGAAGAAATTTATATTCAGTCTGCGACTGGTGGTAGACTATGATAACAGCCGCACGGACTCTATCATGAACACTTACTACCAGGGCACGCGTGTTTTCTACGCTAATATGTTTATAACAGTTCACTAGGCTCGTGACTTATTGGTATAGTGTGATCTTCTATCTTTTGGAGGAGCGGGTCACATTGAATTGGCATGGTTTTCTATGCTAACATGTTTGTAACAGTTCACTCTTGTGACTTGTTGGTATGGTATAATCTTCTATCTTTTGGAGGAGCGGGTCACTTTGAACTGGCATAGTTTTCTATACTAATATGTTTGTAACAATTCACCCTTATAACTTGGTGGTATGGTATGATCTTCCATCTTTTGGAGGAGCGGGTCATCTTTTAGAGGAGCGGGTCACTTTGACTTAGCATAGTTCTCTACGCTAACATATTTGTAACAGGTCACCCTTATAACTTGGTGGTATGGTATGATCTTCCATCTTTTAGAGGAGCGGGTCACATTGAATTGGTATAAGAGGTTTTGATAGCGAGTTCGCGGTTATTCAGAATTATGGATAGGGAGAGAGGCTTAGATAGAGACCCAAGTTTATACCCGGATAATTACTATCTTGAGATATTTTAGGAGTATGCCAGTCCAGCTTTCAGGTAACCCTGAGGTTGTCTATCGGTAGCTTGACAACTACCCTTAGTCTTAGTCTTGGTCTTGGTCTAGTTGCTGTCTTGTAGCAACGAGCTTAGAGTCGGTGGAAATTCCAGAGTCTCGGTTCCTTCCCATGGTGACGTTGGCAACCTTGGCTTTTTTTGTTACTAACCCTTTGGCTCCTTTTCCATTCTGGCCGCTTTGTCTTTTTCTCCACTTTCCCTACATGCTACTTCGTGTTTACTCTTGGTATTTAGAAATGTTAGCTGGAGGTAAACAGGAAATCCAAGTGAAGTGTGTGTCCGGGATTTTCTTAGTAGCGTGGTACATCATCTTGCTCGACTCTGCTCTCGTCTAGCCTGGTCTTGTCTGGCCTGGTCTTGTCCACATTTCCTCATTTACTAATGAGTCGAAGAAAGGAAACATCAAGAGATACGTAAAACATTCGAAGAACAGGAATACAACTGGTCTAACAAGGAAACATCGCAAAAGAAGAGACCAGACCAGGAAAATAAAAGTAAACAAAAAAAGATATTGTCCACACCGGGTTCATGTCCATGTACCCAGCTGAACGCGTCGTCTACGCAAGCGATACCAATGCTTTGTGTATCCCCATCTTTGTCCGCGCAAATTCCATTATTCAGTCTCAGTCCAGGTCAAAACCGCGCCGTGACAACTTTCCTAGTCGTCACTACTGGGGTTTTACCCAAACGTCAAGGCCACCCCCTCAACATGTCTGATCCCAAAACCGATGGCCAGATACACCACGATGAAGTCGATGAATTGGCAAATGAAATCGACAATTCTCTCGTCCGCCACCGCACCTCCTCCCCAAGGCCCGCATTTCTGAAAAGAAAACGACAGAATTCCATTACCGACATGGTTTGGGGTCCTCCCCTCCACTCTCGCAAAAACCTCGTCGCCAAAAACAAGAAATTAAGGACAAAGTACGATGATGATTTCGATAAAAGTATGAAGGAAGTTGAGCAGCTGAGGAATGAGAGAACCGCAAAGAGGAGGGCTGAATACTATCAGAATATTATCCCGAAGCTGAGAGACATGGTAAAAGAGGACTGGATAGACAGCGAGACTCGAAGAGAGATGGATGGAGAGAAAAGTGATTATAGCGAATTTCGAGAGGCACTTTCTGCCAGGGAAATGTTACTGGAGAGTGGAGTGGCGGGATGGGCGAATCCCTGTCATCGACGGCCGTGGGCGACGAAAACTGGATGGTTACGGTGGGAGAGGTTGAGGAGGGAGTTTGTTGATGGGGAGATGCAAATCGATGATTCGCTGGTTCGACATCGATTGAATGCTGAGTGGGGAGGGGTTAGGATTCCTAGAGGTTGGAAGAGATCACGAAGTCCGTTTGTGGGAAAGAGGTGTGATAATTCGGTTTTGAGGCCAAGTATGAAGGAAGCGACCAAGGGGAAGAATGGGAAGAAGGAGACAAAATGGGGAATGATCAAGAAGAAATATCTCACTGACTTGAAGAGATTGACAGCCGAACGGACGGTCACCGAGGACGTTTTTCGGGAGTTCATACAGGGCGAGGACTCCGACTATTCCACCTATAAAACCCATCTGACCGATCGGAAGAAGTTACTCGACAGCGGCGTCGCTGGAATCCCTAATCCAGGAATCGGGGGGAGAGCTAGGACGCAAGCAGGAAAAATACTTTGGCAATACCGACGGCGTGCGTATATCGTTGCTACCCAGAAAAGAATCATTGGCTATCAGTTCTCGAGAGTATTGATGAAGATGAAAGCGGATGGGTGGAGTGAGAAGAAATGTCAAAGTCTGATTGGGTTTTGGACGGGTATGGCACGTATGGAGAGGGTGGGGGAGGCGGAGGGGGAGTGTGAGGATGTTTTGAGAGAGGTGTGGAGTTCCAAATCCTCCTCATTAGCAAGAGATTCGAAGAAGGAGGATAAGGTGGGGAGGGATCAAGGAGGCAAAAAAGGGACAGCGGAAGATGTGAAGAATCAAGATTCAGATGTTGGAGAAGGTGGGGACTGAAAGGGCAAACAAAGGCAGACGGTGGTGTCGATGAGATTTCTGACGCGATGAACATGATCGAGGATAAGTTTATGGATGAGGCTCGGGGCATGAACAACTTGAAGAGGAAGCGTGGTGAGGAGACAGACCAGGAAGAGGATCACGATGATGATACATCAATATCGAAACTTGAGCAAGGATCATAAGTCGTCGCAGGTGAGAATACCAACATGCTGTTCTCAGCAAGCTGGAGACTCTGTGAGGAGCTTCACTGTAAACGTCTGTGAAGGAGATGTCGAGTCTGCTGCAAATTTGAAAGACTCTGGTAGGACTAAGAGGATCCACGTACTGACCTTCTCTTATTTTTCCGACAGGCAGGAAGAGACATGATTAACTAGCCAGTCACGGCATATTACTGCATTTGGGGACGCTAAAAATGAACACTCCCAGCTTGCAACAAACTCCATCCCACATCTCTCGCGGCAACAGTATGTCTCTTCTCCAAACTCCTCTTTGAATTACTAGCTTTACCACCAAGCAACGTCAACTTCTCAATCTTCACGTCAGGATCATATCCAAAATTCCCATCCCACTTCAAAGTCCCATTAGCATACTTAAACTTAATTAGACTTGTTTTAGGTTGCTCAATAGCATTGCCCTCGTCCAAATACAACTGTCCAGATGCATTTCCATCCAGTCCAGGCGCAATCATGATGTGGAAGTTTTGTTTGCGAAGTTCGGTTGTTGTGTTGGCGCTTGCCATGCGGAGAGGGAGGATTGTACCGCCGCGGATGTGTAGGGGGATGGTGGTGTATTTTATATTGGTTAACCGAAGGGATTTTCCTTCACCGCGGATTGGTGTCCCGGTGTAGAAATCGTAGAAGATATCATTGGGGAGGTAGATGCTTACGCTTGTGCTATTGACGTCCGTGACGGGACTGACGAGCAAGGCGTCACCATAAAAGTACTGGTACTCGATAGGAGCAGTGTTGATATCGTTCGGATACTGGAAGAACATCGGATTGATTAGAGGGGTTCCGTCCGTAGTCTGTTGCCAGAGAGCTGTGTAGAGGTAGTCCAGTAGGCGGTAGCGAATATCGATGGCGACTTTTGCTGCTTCGGTGACGATTGGCCAGCGGTAGAATTCTTGCGGAATCTGGCCATCGGCGTTATGATTACGATAGAAGCTGGAGAATGCACCAAGCATAGCCCATCGCGCGCAGAGAGTAGGATTTGTGTTCCCTGCGAAGCCACAAACATCGGAGCCGACCATTGGGATCTGGTAGAGCGACGCAAATTGAAGCAGTCCGGAGATGGAGAATCTTAGAATGTTTCAGTGTCATGGCACGCTATCTTCAAAACAAACTTACCGATAGTGATCCTCGTCGGAGAAATTGTCACCAAGCCAATGACCGACTTTTCGACCTGCTCCTGCAAATGTACTTCTTGTGATAACAAGAGGTCGTCTTGAGGGGCGTCTGCTTCTCATGGCATTGTAACTGGCCTCACTCATCATTGTGCCGTAAAGGTTGTGAGTGTCATATTCAGTCAACCCGTTGTAGTGAATGAGCTCAGAAGAGATGGTGAGATTGCTGATGGACCCTGCAGCATTCTGAATGAGATATTTCGGGTTGATCAGGTCACGACCCGGTAGACCAAGCATTTTCCCAGCTGATTGGCGGTTCTGAAGGCTTCGTTTCGAAGCAGCCGGGCTTGGTTGAAGTCCACTTGGGAACCCAGGTATGGTCGGTCGACTGTTATTTCGAAGAGGGGCAGGTGCAGGAGGATTATAATTCTTCACTGCAAAAGCTTGTGGATTCGCGCATGGGTAAGGGCAAAAATTCGAGGCCTCGTTCATGTCAATCCAAAGAGCATCAATGTCGACTCCAGTGCTGGCGTCAAAGAAGGTCATGAATTCCTTAGTCCAGTAAGATTGCGTGCGAGGATGGAACCAGTCAGGAAACACTGTGACGCCTGGCCATACGACGCCTTTATAGATCGAGCCATTTGGATACTTGAGGAAGGCATCAGATGACAGACCGTTATCGTAAGCCGAATTGTTGAGATAAGCGACCGCTGGATCTACCATGACAACATAATGCTGTTGTCTTGCATGTAGAGTTGAAACTAATTCTCGCATCTTCTCGAGAGGGAAGCGTAATGGGTCTAAAGTGAAGACTTTCCGGCTGTCCATGTAGTCGATGTCGGTCCACATGGTCTCGAGGCTAATACCGGCGGATGAGTAGTTAGCAACCACCTCTGCCACCTCGTATACATCAACATAGCCATATCTGCACTGATGAAAGCCAAGTCCCTGTATCTGTCAGCATGTTGGCGAAGGTAGAAATTCACTTCCAACTTACCCAATAAGGCTGCATTACGGGAAGGCCAACAGTAGCTCCAAATTGCCGTGCTGCGTCCTTGGGAGTTGGTCCGGCGAGGAAATACAGATCAATGATACCTCCGAGGGTGTTGTACTCAAGGTACTGCCCACCCGTGACTGTTTTGTTGATCTTGATGTCCATACCATTAGAATTGAGCAGAAAGACTCCGTGTGTTCCGGCAGCGCCTCGATTGTCGTAGTAGACAGGATCTAAGCTGACGTCAACATTGCTTTGTGCCAATTTTCTTGTAAATTGAACTCACGATTCCCGTAGAGATTCGTCCCAAGAGGCGTCCCATAAGCATCTCTGGACCAAAGAGTTCGTGTATAATTGGTTGTGTTCAGCTGGAAAGGATCGGTATGCTCGCCTAATCCATAGAGATGTGGCGCGTCTGGCAATTTGGTCCGAAGCCTGACATACTGCGACTGAAAGATCAAAGAAGCAGCTGAAGTGTCAAACAGCGTCTCATTTGAGGATGCCCTTGTGACAGAGAAGGAGAATGGGCTGGCAATGTAATTGAATTTGACAGCGGCACTTTCAGCGCTCGACGGGGTCGTCACGTTCGGTCTTGGTAGAACAGACTCTGGTACTTGATACACGTCCTGTTCCGCATCATAGATTTTGACGTGAAGGCGAGTAGCTGACGTATATGAGTTGAGTGTTGAATGATTTTGGGGTCATTCCTACCGGTCTCGTACACAACCGAGAGCTTGAGGTTGTCAAGATCTTGGCCGTACGTATTGCACGCTGGACCGGCGAGCTTCAGATCAGCAGTCAACCCATTGGCAGTGGCAGCGATGTTTGACGCGGTATATCCAGGACAGCTCTCGAGGCCTGAGGTGGATTGTTGTTGGGTGAAGACAGAAGCCGATGTGGCTGACAGCAGCAGGACGAGGTGGAAGAAGCGTCTCATGGCGAAGGTCTTCTCTGTCTTTACTCTTTAGCAGCAGCCGGGGACATACTCTATCTATACTTTGTCCTTGTTCAGAGCTATCGGTGCCGTACTATACATAGATTTTAAATCGGGAGGCCGTGCAACTCGCCAATGTCACCACCCCCGCATTTGCAGCAGGTCATGGCATCCAGCATTTGGGAGAGCTTGCTGAGGCTTTGATGAGATGACCAGAGGCTTTGATGAGATGACCTGAGGCTTTGATGAGATGACCTGAGGCTCTGATGAGATAGCCTGAGGCTCTGATGAGGTAACCTGAGGCTCATGCCTTGGTGTGGGGAGATCGCCAGCGACCTGCAGCTTTCGGATCTCGTGGAATCGCTCTCGTTGGCTGTGGAGCACGTGGATATGACGATGAACTCATTAATCCGCAATCCATTGCTTGGCATCTCGCTTCCAAGTCTCGGACCGACACTCGAGTCATTCCGGGTCCATTACGAGGATTACATGAATCGCTACCACGGAAATTGAATAGCGAGGATTGCTATCGTACACAGTATCTTATTTTAATATAACACCCAACATGGGAATGCCGCCACTGAACTCCCGTGTTCTTCTTCTTCCTACGAACACCTGTGTGAAAACATCTACCTAAAGCCGATTACTCATGAGTCGCAAGCTTCACACTTGCTAAACATAAAATACAACTTATTTTCAACCCGTCTTCCTCTCACTTTTTCTTTTACATAATTCCCACTTCTGACACGACAGGACATACGAACAGCTCCACAGTAACGATCCGAATCAAATCCGTTTCCCCAAAGTACGACTATCATGGATTACCTTTACACCACCACCGACCTCACCTGGGCCGCACCCATCAACATTACAGATCTCTGCTCCAGTCTAGCCGCCTGGTACCACACAAAGAAAGTAGCCACTACACTCCACCTCTGCCACCAACTAGGCACAGGCCCTCCGCATTGCCCGAAACCCCCCGTCACAAAACTCCCCCGAGAGATTACAGAGATGATTATCCAAGAACTCTTCAACAAAGAACTAGCCATTCAACGAGACCAATGGGAAACGTTCCAAGCATGTGCTGAATGCCGCTCGCATGACCATCCCTCCGACTGGCGCCGATTCGCCTACCCAGATCTGGACTTAATCCCAGAAGACATGTACGCAGAAGCTGTTCGACATGTACACACAACCATCGCAAGCCATGAAACAACATTGACCTGCCAACCAGATGGCCACTTTTCCGAATCCGCGCTTCTATGCTCCTCACGCCGATGGCTCTGGTCCAAGATATGGGCTTCACCGAGTGGATTCCCAATTCTCGATGAAATATTAAGAAAGGATTTCGGTCTGGCTGTATTGATCGTACGACAAAATGGTCGAAGTCATTATCTCCAACGTTCATTAACCGATCTGAATGAAATGTCACGCAATTTCATTCCGCAGGCGTATATTGTGCCTAGGAGGAACATGCATGAAGAGGAGGTAATCGGTGATTTCCACGCCGAAGAGACGATTCACGATACCATTGGTGGTTCAATGGGCAAATGGGCGCAGAGTTCGTTAACCAAATTCGTTGATCCGAGTTTGTTCTTTCTTAGTACTGAATTGACGAAGCGCTTTCGGGAGGCTTTGAGGAAGTTGCAGATTGTACCTAGGTTGAATGATGCGCAGATTGTTTATACGGAGCCGGATGTATTGCCTGAATGGGATTTGGCTGATAAAGACGCGATTCGCAAGCGTTTGGAGGATGAGGTGACGGGAGAGTGGCCGAAATTGATGAATTTGGTGCAGGTTACCGTCATTTAAAGGGTTGGGGAGGAAGGAGGGAGGAAAATCGGTGGTCCGCTGTCCTCAAAGGTAACGAGAAACGGATACAGCATGTTTTCTCCTTTATCGAGACGGGCGTTGATCTATGCCTAGTAGCAAGTCGACAGCATTGCTGCTAGAGTCAGAAGCTGTATGGATTCGGCCTTTGGCAACATCTGCAAACAGGCTTGGGGCTAAAAATGGGCAGCTCAGCTGCAGGCCTCTGATGGATGCTGGGTTGAAATTATTGGCAATTTATCGAGATCTATTCTGGGTAGTGGTACTGATCTGAGCACTATGTTAGGCATTCGGTTAATGAATGAAAGAGGTTCCTGGCCTGATGGTTCCAGGTACCAGGTTCTTCGTGTGGTTTCGGCCTGTTCGTCTCGAATGCCATAACGCTTAGAATTTTGGAAGTGTCAGCACTCGACAGCATTGAAAAATAGGGGCGGGTCGGATGGGTTGCTACTTGTCTTGATGAGATAGTATCTGTGCAGTCAAGGCCAGAATGAAAGCGTCTGAGGATGTTGAGGGCGAGGGTGAGAACTTACATAGTAGAAGAGAAGATGTGAGGTGGAGGATCCCGATGGACAAATGTTCATCCGACTCCGACTCCAACCAGATTCCTCCGCGCCCATCTCTCCGCGCCCGATCACCAAGCCTGCTTCTTGTTCATCACTCTCCAATCGTGTTGCCTGACTGGACGTTGCCTGGGCCAAAAGCCTCGGTGTCCTGAGCTGTGGCTTCATGCCCGAACATCTTCGCATAATCGCTTTGAGGTCGGAGAGATGAGTGGAAATCGACTGTTCTACTGACGTATCTCACTTTCATCAAAGCACACATGCTCACCTAGAGCTAGATATAAAGATGATGTCCTTGAGCAATGAGAAGCATATCATCCAGAACATCATCCATCTACTAAAGTACCAAAGGTTGCCAGGCGATCATCAATATCATCTTTACTCCATTCACCAGAAGCCTATTTCCATCACTCAAGTCACACCTTCATCACAGAGCAATGGCAAACATCGACTTCAATCCCAACGGCGAACTTCCCAGCTTAGCTGGCAAAGTCATCATGATAACCGGTGGAACAGCAGGTTTAGGCGCGAGCACAATTGAGATTCTCGCAGAAAAAGGCCCTGCACACATTTACTTCACGGGCAGAAACCAAAGAGCGGCAGACACCATCATCGCACGACTCAAGAGAGCAGCACCAAGAGTCCCAGTCTCCTTCATCAAAAATGACATCTCCTCCTTACAATCGACGCAAGAAGCAGCCAATACGTTCAAAGCCGTCTCCGACAGACTCGACATTCTCATGCTAAATGCCGGAATCATGGCCGTACCTGCAGCAACCTCTGTCGATGGCTATGAGACTCATTTCGCGACAAACCACATGGGTCATGCCCTCTTGATGAAACTCCTGCTACCAACAATGCAGCAAACCGCAAAGATCCCCGGCGCAGACGTCCGCCTCATCAACATGAGTTCTCTCGCCTACGAAACAGCTCCAAGCCAGGGCATCGACTTTGACACCTTGAAGTCCGACCAAAGACGTCTCGGGAATCCATTGATGGCAAAATGGGTTCGTTACGGCCAAAGTAAACTCGCCAACTTATTGTATGCGCAACAACTTGCACAGCATTATCCCGAGATCACATCTATTGCGATCCATCCAGGCGTCATTCGCACTGGCCTCATCGAAAACTTGGGCCTCGTTGATAGAATCACCATGTCCGTGAAGTTTGCTGGCCAGTTCACGCCAATTGAGAAGGGCTGTTGGAATCAGTGCTGGGCTGCCATTGTAGAAAAATCAGAGCTGAAGAATGGTGGATACTACGCTCCTATCGGCCGACTCACTGTTCCTACGACAACGGCTGGGAAGGACGCGGCATTGAGCAAGAAGTTGTGGGAGTGGACGCAGAGTGAGTTGGCTCCGTACGAGTGAGTTTCGTGTTTCTTTGTCGATTTCGGCGCGGCGTTTTTGGTTAGACTAGGTTACTGTTATTACTAGACTTTAGATATAATGTTTTCCCTCTTTCACCGATCCTGCTTGCATCAAGCACGTAGCCCTTTACGTATCAAACAACAAGATTATCTTTGTACGTTGGTAGCGTGATGGTGGTTGATTTCTCAAACATTTGTAAGATAAACTCGACACCTAGTTTCTTTGCGGTACAGTATGTCATATGGCTAAGAGTCCTCCTATTGAGTTTATCACAAAGCAAACTCTACGTCCTGGATACAGAAAGAGGGAGCGAATTCTACTCAGTATATTCGGTTTTCATATAGCAATTTTTGATTCATAAAACTATTACCAGGGTTATCTTACCAAACTACACCAAATCTCTATCTACCGACTACCCCTTCAAGTACAACTCGGTTCAAGGTATGGTTGAACTACTTGACTAGGAGCTCATCCCCGCAAACGTACATGCAATAGCAAGAACTCACTCCTTCGAAAGTCTATATATTACGTCTTCGTTTTCGTCAGGACCTGAAGGCGACGAGATTCAACGAAGTAATAATACATGACTGACAATCCCTACTTTACTTCGAGGGCTAACGGTATTTTCTTCGACATACTCAACTGAATTGAGGGGATGGGGATACCCATTTCGCGGTGCTAGCAATGAGTCGTACGAAGAGCAACCAAGTCCAGACATTTCCAACCTTTTCAGATCGCGGAATAATCGTGTTCGGTCTTTCTGGATTCACATTAAATACGAACATGGCTATGCGGACATGACAACCTCGTACCAGAACGATCACCCACGCGGCACAGGCCTGACGATACCCCGATTGATCGGGCCTTCCATGTCCTCCTCACGAACACCCCAGCTTGGTCTGATAACCTCTTTGAGAAGTTTCCAGACACGAACATCCTGATTTCCCCCTTTCTCACAGATGGGTTGCTTAGCACCCGGCGCGTCGCCCGCCATGGCCTCGAAGATACGCTTCCAGTGGGTCAGCGTGACCTTGGTCAAAACAATTTTTGGCTCTCCTCCCTGTCCATCAGATAATGATTCGAAGGTGCGGGTTTTGGTGTGGAGGATACCTGGGTACTTTGGAGGACTAGGCTGAGAATTCCATATTAGTGCCGCTCTCATGAATGATTGCTGCACGTTTCGCTACATACGTGTCGAAACCCGTAGCCCCATAGTTCCTTCACAACCCCATCAAAAGTGACTGCGAATTCTTCCTTTGGTGAAAGATCGGGGAAGTCAGTGACACTTGGGATACATCCACTAACGTATCGCGCGAGGGCATGACCTTGGAGATAAGCAAAGTTGGTTACGCTCCTAAAACCAATGGTGACTTCCTTGAGCTGAGAGAAATTTCGTGGAAGCTCTGGAATGCCGTGCTGGCACAACCAGATCATAGAAGCCGCACTGAGATAGTTGACTCGAAATTCCAGCCGTTTGATCCAATGTGACACATCGCCCAGAGTTCTAACTGATGTAGCGACTCTATATTTGGCCATACCGGTGACCTTGTTCGAGCGCAGCTTGCTGAGATGATCGGTAAGTACACTTTCTGCAACAAACTCGAACTTGTTTGATTGAAAGAAGACGCTAAAGAGCTCCGCATGAACAATGTTACTGACGAAGACCAGATTGGATCGTATTTCTGCGCAGTTGAGTTCGATCGAGAAGATAGCGCTAATAATTCGGCCGACTCCGATGTAATGGAAAACATGTCGAACATATCGAGGTCCTTCTGCAAGATGGATTATGGACATATTCTTCTCCGAAGTCATAGAACTCTAAAATCGGGAGTGGGGAGATCATTTGGAAGCACCATTCATGGCCTCCCAGCTGACCATGCCATCCTCATCAATAGCAGCTTCATCAATCTTGCCCAACTGCTCAAGCTTGCCCTTCTTGCCACTGAAATCGCATTGCAATCCAGCAGCTTGAAGAACAGCCCATCTAACCTCGTCCATACCGATCATCCTGCCTCTGTCCAGTGTTTTCTCAGAACTACAGCAGACGATATCATTCAAAACAGCATTCCCCCTCTTCCCCTTTGGCACCACCTTCTCCCGTACTTTGTCTATTATCTGATGTAGCTTCTCGATGCGCTGCTGTACTTTTTCGGGGCTAGGAGTGTTGGCGGTAGGGTAGATGAGTTTGTCGGATTTGGAGAGAATGATTTGGTGCGGTGTACCGGCTTCTTGTAGGATGTCGAGCATATGCTGATCTGAGGATTTGACACCATGTTCAGCATCAATGAGAAGGAACGCTCTCCGTAGTCTGCACATTGTTAGCAAGTATCTGACACCATGAAGAATTGCTTGAACATACTGCTTCCTCATCTGCAAATATTTCACAACTTCCTTTCCCCATTCTTCCCTGCTCCCATGCCCATATCCAGGCGGATCAACGACGACTAAGCCACCTCTCCCAATAAAATTCCTCATTTCACTCCCCTTCTTCAGCGTCACCTCATCATTCGCCATCATCTCCAAACTCATGCCGGGTTTCGCATGCCTTTTCTGTCCACCAACACTAGCTCCCCCGATTCCAAAAGCATTCATCGCCCTCGTCCGTCCCGGTCTCTTGCTCACATATGCCAATTTTTTGTTTGGACGATCGAACAAAGCATTCAATAGCGAGGACTTGCCAACATTTGAGCGACCAAGAAACGTTATTTCTGGCGAAGTGGAATCCGGAAACTCGCGAAATTTGGAGGTGCCAAAGAGAAACTGCGGGGACTGAGATGTGAAATAATTGTAGGCGTATTCGAGCTGGGCTTCGTTTGGGTGGGGGGTTTCTGTGTATGTGTTTAGGGAACGAAGGACTTCTGCTGTGCTAAGGATGGGAGGGTCAACGATTGTTGAGAGGCGTCGCAGTAGTGGGAGAGAGGATTTGGACAAGGGATTTAGCAATGCCATTCTATCAGATGTGTATGTGAGAAAAGAGAGAATTACTCGTTACGCGGAAAATATGTCTCCTCCAAAAAGATCACCACCTGTGCGGCGAAACCATCACCTCCGAGATCCATCCTCCATACATCCCATCCCCATCTCATCTCCACAGCCATCTACCACTCAACGAACCACCAGAATGTCCCGCCAATTGAGATGCCTCTACCGCCGCCTCCTCCGCGAACTCCCAGTCCCAGGCACGACAACAGCCACCGCAGCCGTCCCAAAGAACTCCAAGCCATCCCACCTCTCACACCCCACTCCAATCAAACACAGACTGCGGCAGTCGCTGCAAAACTCGTCTGCGGCAACGGAAAAGGATTCGATGGATCACCATTTGCAAGTCACGGAACAATTCGTGCAGTATTTGAAGGCACAGAGAACGTATGCGACGTTGGTGGAGCGGTATAATCCGGGCATGAACATGAATGATGGGGAGAGGGTGAGGTTATCTGCGAGGAGGATTGGGATGAATCTGCCGGTGGAGTTTGGGACAGATGGGGGCAAGAAGTAGGAATTCGAGTTTGGGTCGCAGATGGATAACGCAGGAGATGTTCACTCGTATACTGCTGGGTCAGGTACGTCCAAGATATCACTCTTCCTGTCTGGCCACTGCTGATACTATAGACTGGCAGTACTATTAGTCGTGATGTAGCCAAGTAGTACCTTTTGTGAATCTTAATCACAGGAAATGGCATTCATTGATCAGAGATAGTCGTATGGTAGCTTAGAGTATATCCGAGTCGGCTTGGGCATCCGGGATGATTCGGGATGGATCGACTGCCGGGATTTCTCGCGGCTCTTCTTTCTCATCTCGACACCACGACCACGCACTATGAGATCAGCATACTGGTACAAAAGAAGCATGGCGCATGCGAGCTCTTCACACCGATCGCCATTGGGACTTCTACTCTAGCCTGATCATCCAAGTCACAACGCCAACCACACACAAACTTCAACGGCGTGACGTACCTGTACCTCTCCGCTGTTCTCGACAGTCTCCCCGGCCCCCCGGGTAAGAGAAGACTCGGAGATGAACGGTAACTAAAAGGTATCTGTCTGTACTAGACTGAGTGAACCTCCCCGCTGGGCCACTTCTGACCCCATCATGGACCTTCACAAACTCTTTCTTATATCACTGTGCTTCATTTAGTGCACCGCGTCTGGAGCATTAACTGGGCGCCGCTAACTTCCCTGTTGATCACAAACGCTTGCCAAGATTCTTCTCCGTTGGGATGCTGGGATTGCTGGCCCTTGTTTTTCTGCCATTGTCTTTTGTTTGGCTCCACGGTACAAGCATTTTCTGACCCTGCCTCCCATTCATCAATCAAAGAAGATGGAAAATCCATCTTCCCTCAATCATCTGACTCCGAATTCGAGTGTCGAAGGCTCGGATTCGGGCAAGGAGAACAGCGAGGTCCAGAAAGAGACGCCGCGAGCAAGCCATGAAGGCAACGGACAAGCAGAAAGCTCGCCGCAGACAAAAGAGGTACCATGGGAGCATGACCCAGCCAACGCTCACAACTGGTCTAAGCCTTCAAGATTTTTTCACTCTATTGTACCTTGTAAGTGAATCCGCCTCATGATTTTCTTGATCGTGTGTGTACTAATGATTTCTAGCTGGTGTTGCATTCATAGCGTAAGGCGATACGCCCGACTGCAAATTTTGAATTACCGCTTACAAGACCAGAGCATTGGCATCCTCGCTGTACACACCTGCCGTGAAATCAGTCGAAGCCGAGTTCAATGTTTCTACCGTCATTGCCATAATGCCATTCTCGTTCTACGTTCTTGGCCTCGCGTTCGGACCTATGATCGGTTCTCCACTCAGCGAGACATTGGGCCGTCGCCGGGTATACCAAGTCAGCCTGCCCGTATTCGCACTTTTCATCCTGGGCTCTGGCTTTGCGAAAAGTATTGGAACATTGATAATATGTCGCTTCCTTGCAGGCTTATGGGGTTCACCCGCTTTGAGTATCGGTTCTGCCACAATTTCAGACGTGTGGCCGCCTGCTCAGAGGGCGATTCCAATGGCTGCATACGTTGCGGCGCCCTTCATGGGACCTGCACTGGGGTGAGTCACTCTCTCTAAACCCGAGTAATTGCTTTGCTCATCTATTTCCAGACCTCTCATCGGTGGCTTCGTTGTTGAATCTCTCGGCTGGCGCTGGACGCAATGGGTTACGCTGTTCTTCACCGTGGTGTTTCTACCACCGGTGTATTTCATGAAGGAGACATACAAGGCGAGTTTCCCCTCTTCCAGATTTGAAGATGAATCACACTAACGCGCTCTCACTAGAAATGCATTCTAGAAAACAGAGCAGAGAAGAGCGCTACTGAAAAATTGCCCACATCAAAAACTGAAATTGTAAACGCGGTGAAGAAGTTCGTTCGGACCGGATTGACGCGACCACTCCACATGCTCTTTAGCGAACCCATTGCCGGTCTATTCAGCCTTTACATAGCCTTCAATTTCGCCATTCAGTACTCTTTCTTCGTAGCATTTCCCACAGTCTTCGAGAATGCCTATGGTTTCAACCTGGGCTCACAGGGCCTGACCTTCCTCGGCCTTGGTATCGGTGTCATCATTGCCATCATATCCATCATCATCAATAGCAAATTCGTCTACACCCCGCTGGCTGTCCGGTGGAAAAAACGACATTCCGATGCCCATGGCGAGTCCAAAACAAAAAGTGCAGCCTCCACGCCACCACCAGAATACCGTTTGTTTACAGCCTTCCCCGGTTCGATGCTGATTCCCATTGGCCTCTTCTTATTTGCCTGGACCGCACGACCCTCTGTCCCTTGGATTGTCCCCGTCATCGCCGAGGCTTTGTTTGGAATCGGGCAAGTTTTAGACTTCATGTCTTGTACCATGTATCTCATGGATACATATGGCCCGCTCTATGGTGCATCTGCGATGGCAGCAAATACCTTGCTGCGCTATACTATGGGCTTCGCCTTCCCGCTTTTTGTGAATCAAATGTACAGCAAGTTGGGCGTTGCCTGGGCTACTTCCTTGCTGGGCTTCATCAGTATCGCCTTGACACTGGTGCCGTGGTGTTTCTGGATCTGGGGTCCGAAGTTGAGAGCAATGAGCAAATACAGTCATGGTGCTTGAGGTGGAGGCTAAAATAGCGATGTCTAGACTGGAGGATATGACGCCTTTGGAGAGCCCAAAGTCCTTCTCTTGACTTCTAGACTGTCAGGTATCAATGTACTGCAATTGTCATTGTTGAATCACGTTTAGTATCGCTTCATTTCTGACGCCTCGGCCTGGTATAGGAGGAGGGCAATACATGAAAACCCCAAGAGCCACCCTCTTACAAGCTAGATCGCATGAACACGGTCAAGATACAGCTCAGGGTCCAGCCTGAGTCCCCAAAGCAAAATGGTTTCAACGTCATCAGCGACGAGGCAACACAAAATGAGAACCCTCGAAAAAGAGCCTACCCCTAAGCAGGCTGAGGATATACACTGGAAGAACATGCGGTCCATCCAACCAAATCGACATTTACGAGATGGGCGCAGAGATCATCAACGGACACTAAAAGCGCATTGTCGAGAATAACGTGCAATCGCAGGACCAATAACCCCTTTTCCTATATCAGTCCCGAAGACCGAGAAGTACCCTTGACGTATTCATCGGTACGAAGTATTCTCCGAACATACTCCCATGGACCATGCCATATGACGTCTCATCCCTGAACAAAAAGAGTCATACTGTGTACACCATGCCCCCCAAAGTTCTTCGCTGGAGGAAAACACTCCCCGTCCCCGTACTCTTCCCGCCCCATCCCTTCCCAAATCACTCGCCACAATCCCTTGCCCAGACTTTCCCACAGAAACCACGTTCGCCCAAGGCTCTTGGGTTCGATGAAGCAAGAATATGATTGGAAGGAGGGAATATGAATCGATGGATAAATATAGTACTGAACGGAGTACATTGATAGAAGGAACATGAATCACAAAGCAGGCGTAGACCTATATATACACATAGACAGACCAACGGACGAATGAAATAACCAGACGGATAAAACAAAAACAATCAAGATCGCCAGATCGGATAGCCATCCGAGAGTTATTCTTGGGAAATTCTCGTATTATCCCCGCCTCCCATCTTTCCACAGCACTCCGTACATCCGCGGCAGTTCCCGGATACCAAAGACGAGATCCAGATCGACGAATGGAGTTACGACGTCGATGAATGAACCAATAAACGGAAAGAATGGAAGGATGAAGAAAACGTTGCAACCAGTCCTAGGTCCGCGCTGTCGTCATCAACAACAGCATTGATTAAATGAACCACCCGCCTAATAGCCACCGCCACGGCTCGCCAGATAGCAGTTACGATAGCCTACAGACTCAGTTTACACCGCCAGCGAGCTCTCCCATCCCATCTCCCCGCAATCAAGACACTTGAGAGATCCGGCCAAACCAAGAACCTCCCACCCAATATCCAAGGCCTAGCCTTACTCGTCCCCGCCGTGGACTGCTGACACGCCTGATCAACCGCAAAAAATACCCATGTTCTTGATATACAAGACGGAGCTAACCTTGCCCGAGCACTCTGGTGTGTTGAAACTTTGCGAAGCGCCAGCTCGACAGTGGTAAAGGATCAGGTCATCGTTGCATTGGACGACGACGTTGAGATCCTGTCCGCCGGCGCGCAGGGCTATCTGGGATTGCTGGTGGACTTTTCATGGTAGTGTTAGGTGCGGCAAGAGAGCATGAACAGGGTTCAGAACATTGAGGAATGGGAGGAATTACCAACGGCACCCGCAGGACAGGAATACGTGTTTTGTTTGCCTAGAGCGCAGTTCCCGGCTGGTTCCCAGTTTTGAGGAATACCGACCCATTTGAGTTTGTTGCAAGCTGGTCCCCCCGGCGGACATTGTGCTGCTGATTGTGTTGCGAGCTGGGCGAGGGTACTAATAAGGAGGGTAAGGGATGGGGAAGTGAGGAAATACATGGTTTTGATGATTGGAAATGTAATGAAAAGGAGGAAAAAATAATTCCAAGGTGCAGAAGGCCGGATGGGTAAACGACTGGTTAAATAGGTGAAAGGACACGCTACCACAGTATATATACTGTGGTATGATGGCTAATAGTGGTTAGCGCTTGATCAATGCTTCTGCCCTCAATATGTCCGTTCTCAATTCTACTCGCGAATCTCTACGGATAGTACTTATTCTAGCACGCGTATTTATCAGAACTTTGATCTGCTCAGGGGTTTTCATAGTTCGACGCTAACAACCTTTTGGCCGTTAACCATAGTAGGTGATCGGAAAGATGGTTAAAAAGTGAATTCATTTTATGTAATTGTTGTGGATGGCTATCCGAAAGATATTTTTAGATTGGGGGTGGGCATACGAGGTACTGTGCCAGCGCACCGCAACAAATTCCCAAGGCACGCCTCCGTAGTCAATCCCTCCTTACGAAGTACATAGTACTGTGTACGTAGTATTTATCATCGTATGAACCGGTAGATCCAAGATTTTCACGCCGGATGATAGCCTTGCCGCCGATTCGCCCTAGCCTGACTCGTCCCCGCCGTGGACTGTTGACACGCCTAATTATCACAAAAGAAACCCGTATTCTTGATGTTCGTAACAGACTGAACCGCGTCCTTGCACTCTGGTACATGATATCTCTGTAATCCGCCAGGTAGACAGTGGTAAAGGATTAGACGACCTTGGCATAAAACGGCGACGTTCATAGAAGCTTGTGCGCTGGCGCGGAAGGTGAGTTGGCTTTGTTTATGGACTTTTCATGTTAGTGTGAGGTGGAGTTTTATATAGGGGTTGGTAGGGGAGGACAAAGGGGGGAAGGGCGGTAAGACGATATCAAAAAGAGCTAGATGATTGAGGAACGGGAGGAATTACCGACAGATGCACCCCCATCACAGAAATATGTATTATATGGGTTTAGACCGCAGTTTCCGGTCGGTTCCCAGCCGCGTGGAGGACCGCTCCAGGCTACACTGATACAACCTGGCTCCCCACATGCTGCTACTGGGTAATTTGCGAGCTGGGCGAGGGTGATGAGGAGGGTGAGGGATGGTGAAGTAAAGAAATACATGGTTTTGATGATTAGAAATATGATGAAGAGGAGGGAAGATGAGTCGGAACACCGTCGGTCGGATGGGTAAACGACTTATCAAATGGGTGAAAGGATATGCTATATATGGGTAATCGGAAAGATGGTTGAGAGTGAATTCATTAATTGTTGTGGATGGCTATCCGAGAGATGTTTTTAGATTGGGGGCGGGCATACGAGGTATACCCGCGCACCACAGCAAACTCCCAACAAATTTCGCCTCCGAAGTCAATCCCTCCGAGCCTCCGTACTGTGTACTATTACTATCATCGTATGAACCGGTAGTTCCCAAGGCTCCAGGCGGGGATATCCCTGCACTCAACACCCAAATTTAGACCCAGAAACAAAAAACTTCTCGTGAAACTCTCGATCAATCAACGGAGTTGCAATCTAACCTTGTCCATGACCGGCATTACCGTTGTTATTGTTGTTGCCTCGGTAAGATGGGTGAGATCCCATGCTACCGCCGCTTGCCTGCAACTGTTGCTCCCCGAACTGACCAAACATCGCCTGACGCTGACCACGATCAAAGTCCTTGAGCACGCCGTGATTAAATGTATAGCCGGCGCCGGTGTAGTTTGTTGGATTACCCGGTTGGCCGTAGTAGTATGGAGCCGACTGTTGTGAGAAACCTGGAGGAGGACCGCTCACATGGTTGTGGCTGTACGAGGGAGCGCCCTGGGCTTGCTGAGTCTCCCATGGAGTGAGTGGGGAGGCACCGTCGACAGAGCTGGCAGAGAAACGCTGGGTTGACTGAGACATAGTGATCGCATCGGAATTTTCTTTGACGTGCTTCTCCAATCCATCGATACGGCTGTGGAGAGAGTCGATCTTCTCAATCAGCGTGGTGTTCATCTGGAACATCTTGTCCATGGGCTTTACGAGGTTCTTCTGCATGGCGGCGCCCAATGCCTCAATCGCGGCGGTGACTTCCGACTTGAAACAGTCGACACCGTCGGCTGTGCGAACAGTCTCGTTCTCAATGGCCTTGATCTTATCCATCACGTCGCTGTACATGACAGTCATCTGCTTGAGGTTCTCTTCATGGTTCTTGACAGCGTTCTTGCTGATGGTGACCGTCTCCCGGATGATAGTTTCTTGCACATACCATTGGCTGTGATCGATGTGATTGTGGAGTACGAGATAAGCATCGAGGGTCTGTCCGGCCGGAAGTGGACTCCTCAATTCTTCGCTTTCGGGTTTGCTGCCAGGAGCAGCGGCAGCGGCAGTGCCATTGGCAAGTGGCACAGGCGGGCGATACTGCTGACTGAATCGAAGAGGTGGTGGCACGGCGCTTGGGTGGCCATTGGGGAAGCTGGCTTGAACGTCGGAGCCGGGGCTCCTGTCGCTGGGTACGCCCATATTTTGGAGTGCGTTGGCGAGAAGAGGTTCAAGAAAGAGACCAAGACCAATGGCGTAGCTGGCGGAGCGAACCTGGTCACAGGTGAGGCCGAAGGAGGAGTTGGCGGTGACGGGCGGAGAGGGGTTGTCTAAGTCCAGGCTGCTAATTGTGTCAATGCGAGTTCAGAGTGACTGATATGGCAATACTCACGGCGACTCCAATGGCTGGTGAGGCGGTGTATGTTGGTCGGTTGTCAAGACCTTTGGTATAGTGAAGACCGAAGTGTCTCTCTGCTGACGGGGTTAGTCGACGAGGTTTGTTGTTGATGAGGTGTGGGTTGTGAAAAAGAAAGAGATGGAAGGCGCGGGGGAGTCCAGTGTGATGGCATGGAAGTGTTGAGGGCCGGGTAAACAGACGAAGTGACGCGCGAAGACGCAGAAGAACAACTCACATTCCGACTGGGCCTAAATCCCTCCATCTGAAAATTGACAGGCGAGTAAAACCCCGGCTTCAGCACCTCAGGATCCTTCTGCTTCTGCACCTGAGCCTGGGACAAAGACAACAGACTGCCCTCGCTCCAGCGTCGATTTAGGCTCCTCACGCTGGGTGCACCTGGTGAGAAACCCGCGACACCCAGACCCAAACCGCCCTGGCCATCGAGACCAGTGGGCATGGTAGGAACAAAAGATCCATCAGAGCCATTTCTGGAACGGCCTCCGAGTTGAGCTGTTACGATGGAGCTGCTGCTTGATGTCTTGAGAGTAATATTAGTTTCCGTGTCAAGGAAAATATCAAGGATAGGTCCGGCGTATGAGCTAGGATGGGAAATGACTATGAACAAAGAGAGCTGCACTTACAGAAGAATCGCTACTGCTGTTGCCAACAGAAGCCTGATAAGAAACAATAGCCTTGTTGTTCAATATCAAGTCAGCATAATCATTATGAGCGTACTTCGCTAGGCCCCTAGGCAAATGCGATATCTTAGGAACAGGAGTCGGACTGATGATAGCAGTATTCGGCGTGTCCGGGTCTGAATCTGAACCTCCGTCCTCGGGAACCGTGGAGATGCTTCGTGGAGGGTATTCTGTGACGAGAGCGCGATTGGAGTTCGTCCGAGCGCGTGTCTTGAAGATTGATTCCTTGGAAGGTGGCGTCGGAGGGAGTGAATCATTCATGTATTGTAGACTCTTTGTTTTGAGAAAGACTTCGCTGCTGTGCTTTGCTACAAGATCGTTCGCGTTGATGACTGCAGCTCGGGCTCCAATGACAGTGGCGGTATCACTGACAGCGCGGTGGTCAGATAGAATAGGAACGATTGTGCCGCGACCACCCACTTTGCGAATCTCGAGGTCAGTGGGTGAGTAGCCTGTGTGCTCAGCACTTGCGCGAATCTCGCGATCGGTAGGCGCATCGAAGCATTCCGCATCTCCGCCGAGTTTAGGCGTAGGACCAGAGCACTTGAAATCAAAGCCTTCCTGCTCCAATTTCTTTTGTGCCGCAGCAACCGCCTTTCCTCTCTTCTTCCCCAAACTCTCCTTACCCAGAACTTTAGCGGCTTTGTAGGTCGCAGGAATCTCTGGGGTGTCGGGTAGCTTCGGAGAAGCACCGCCTTTGAAGAAGTCGAAGAATTTCTTGCCAGGACTCTTCGGACGCTTGATTTTCTCAAGCTCGATGGAGAAGGACTGGCGTGCGGACTCGTTGCCTTGGGCGATTGCATCGTAAATCATATCCTCCATTTCCTTGTGTCGTTTTGACTCGTTCTTCTCGCGTTGCGTTGGGATTGCATATTCGGCGCCATCTGGAACGAGCTTGAGCGCCTCATTTATGGAAAAGGATGAATTGGCTTGGTTGGAGCCATTGAAGGCGAGGTCAAGCGGTGGGGGCGCAGCCTTCTTCTTCTTGGGTGTCTTCGTGAGAGTGATGGGTGGAGTGCTCGAGTTTTGAGTGGTCGAATCGCGACGTCCAGCTTCCACGAACTGTCCCATCATAGTCATGGGAGACTCTGGAAATGGCTCTGAATTGCTGGGAGTACCATTCCTCTCCCAAACCATCCTACTCTGTTTCTGAGCAAACGCATTACCCTGCAATAAATGCCTCTCCTTCTGATACTCCTGGAATTCCTGAACACTGCCCCATTGACGCAAAGTTGAACGAGACTCCTCAGCCATTGATGGACGCGATTGTTCCGGAGGACGGGGGATCTCTTCAAGCTGGGGCTCCTTAGGCGACTTCTTCTTGAATGGAGACTTAGAACGGAGCATGATTGTCTTTCGTGTCTCGGGGTAGTATCTCGTGGTCCTTTATGTACTCGAAAGCGGAGCGCGGTTGTAGCCGGTCCGAGGCGAGGCAACAGGCGGGACAGGAGAGACTAGTGAATGGATGTAGTCGTGAACGAACGAGGTGGGATGCGTACAGAACGCGTGGTGTTACTAAAAGAGTATGTGGTGGGAAAAGGCGTGAGGGAGACTCGGTACCCTAATGAAACTAAGTCGACGATTCTTGGTGGCATGGTGTGTTGCTGCTACGCCAATCGAGTTTTCAAGAACGCGTCACGTCTTGTGTTTGTTGATGGTGGATTGTTGTCATGCCACTCATCTGAAAAGTCAAAGTGCCCTGGAATTGACAACACCATAGAGTCCAAACTCTGAACAATAAGTACATGGTCGGCCACCACCCACAGCCGCTTGTGAATTTGAGTATCAAATGGTTTGTGAAATCAACAGTCACATAGTATAGTCAAAGAATGAGGCTGAAGTAATGAGACATACTCACTCCACAGAACCTGCTTCGCCATTGTCGCGCTGAAACTGTTGGAAAAGCTCCATGAAAACACTTCAGATAGCTGATACCTGGGGATATCTCTTTCTATTCCACAGGCCATGAATGTACCACGGCCAGGCAAACGCATTGACCGTCAAAGCCTCACGTCCAAAAGGATTGTAAAATCAAACTTGAGATTGGTCGAAAACCAGTAGTACACCATGGAACTTCAATCCCCCTCGAGCCACCTTCATCGAAAAATTTGAGCATCGCTCTAACCACTCTTGGCGCCCAGCAACAAAATGGGAGAAAAAAACTCAAGGTATCCCAACACCAAGAACGCGCCCAAGCCCATGAATAAAAATCAAATTGCGTCCGGGATATGACAAGGAACGCGCGGTCCGGGTCCAGGTGAAGAAAAGTCCAAGTAGCCTGGAAAATGTGGTGTGTTCGATTGCTCGTGCTCATCTCTTTGCGACTCGACTGCCGTGGCGATCCAGAATCCGGGGTAAAAGCAAACGCGATATTACGTACCTGAAGAGAACGGATTCACTTCAAAGCAACACACACTTCCCAGACTTCTTTCTTCGGCCTTCCTTTGGTGGAGGCTCTAAAGCTGCTACGATTGCCTATTGAAGTCTTGTCAGCGATTTGGTCCATAAGAATCAAGCAAGCGATTATGGGTAAATAGTGACGGAATGGATATCGGGCGTGATTTTGGGATCTGGCAATTCGATTCCAAATCCGGCATGAATGACCGCAGTCGATGCCGATTTGATTGGTGCTCTCAAACTCACCTCGTCAAACACATCCTTCAACTTGAATTGTGTCAACGCTGAGCACTCGACATATCTGACAGCACCCAACTCCTTTGCCATTCTTTCGCCCATGTCTTTGGTGACTGGTGACATTTTTTGCTTCATTAATTTGTCCCTGACTTGTGGGTCATCTCGCAAGTCGACTTGCGTTCCAACGATTAGGCATGGGACGCCTGGGCAGTGGTGGTGTACCTCTGGGAACCATTTTTCTCTGACGTTTTCGAAGGAGGCGGGAGAGGTGACGGAGAAACAGACGAGGAAGACATCGGTCTGTGGGTAGGACAGCGGACGTAAGCGGTCGTAATCTTCTTGCCCAGCAGTATCAAATAGGCCTAGGGTGTAGGGTTCATCGCCAATCCTGATGCGCATTAGCTGGGATTTAGGCTGTTGTGATTGCGCGAGTCCTCTGATCTGAAGAGATGGCGCCCAGGGTTTCAAGAAACATCTTCTGTCAATGCCAGGAATTTGTCACTGTCGAGACCGAGTTGAAATCGATGCCCCGTAAATCTCCATGCGATGTCGACCGGGTGTATCAGAGTGCCGCAAATTGTAAAAGTCACTTACATGACAGTGACGGCATAGTTGTCAAAGACAGTTGGGACGTATTCCGAGGGAAACTTGTTGGTGGTGTAACTGATAAGGAGACAAGTCTTTCCGACAGCACCATCACCGACCACGACACATCTGTTGCAAGTGACGTTAGTGCTTTGTCCCCAATCCATATGCCAGATGTCGCGAAGGCGTGGCTTTGATGGGGTTCCACCTACTTTATCGTCGGACTCATTTCGTTGGCCTGAAATTCTGCTTCGTAATCTTCGGCGGGTTTGGTGCCAGTGACTTTGATGCTCTTTCCCTTTGAAGCTTTCTCTTTCTTTTTCGTCTTCTTATCGTCGCGAGCGGAGGAAGCAGCAGCTGAAGCAGGCATGGTGTTAGCAGAGGGAGCAGCGAGTGGCGGAGCGCGAGAGTTGAGATGTGGAGGAATCTGCCAACGTCGGGGCAGTCCGGGGTTGAAGGACATGCCTTGAAGTTTCAATCTTGATATAAGTAGGAAATTGTGTGCATACTGTAGGTGTAAAGGTGGAGATGTGTAGATCTGGATCTGGGTGGTGGAGGGCGCTGGTGTTGACGTCTGGGCGAGGAAGTTCTTGTCGAAGTGAAGATCAAGTGAAGGTCTAATGCTGCGGCAGAAGCGATTGTCAGCTACCTATGCCGACCTGGACATTGTCGTCGTGGGTTGTTGTTCTTTGAGTGATGAAGGAGGGGACTTACGCTAGCTAGCACGCGTCCACCGTTAAGCGACAATTATAGAAGTACCTAGAGAAGATGGCCGGCGGCAAGGACTCGACTCGACTTCAGCGCTGCACACAAGGACCTCAATGAGGGTCTCAACTGGCACAATTATCTACAAGATATGGGCGGATGAGGGAGTTAGTTGGCAGAGGCTCGCTTGCTCGAATCCACTCTTTGACAGATTCACGGGTCGGAACATGCAGGGTTGGGAATGGGATCACAGAGCGCCCACTGCTGCCACGCTCAGCCTGTTTCACTTTCATCCCTCGTCGACCAAGACCCCGACTCTCGTTCTCCCACTGCACCACAGGCACAGGCACAGGCACAGGCACAGACACACCTCAGGCAAGTTGGGCGTAACGTTGATGTGCGACTCCACGTGCGCATCTCAGACTTGATCATGATGGCACTGGCAGATGGCAGCTTCATGGGAGATGGCGGCTTCATGGCAGATGGCGGCTTCATGGCAGATGGCGGCTTCATGGCAGATGGCGGCTTCATGGGAGATGGCGGCTTCATGAGAGATGGCGGCTTCATGGGAGACTTCACTTCGCCTTCATCTTCTTCCTGGTAGCTTGCTCAGCTCCCCACCTGCACTCAATCCAGCCAAAGCGACCCGGAGAACCTCTTGAGCCACTGCGAAAAATGAGACGGATGCGCAATCGACTCTTTCAAGACCGATCGAAATAAGCGAGAGGAGACTGCATTACGCTGTGCCGCCTGCAAACAACCAAGATTGGCTTGTACTACCTAGTACCTACCTACATACCTTGTCTCCTAAAAGTTCACACTCTCATTATCTCGACGTTTCTTAAACTTTCCCAAGAAGGATGCATAATTCCTCCATGTCTCGCCCCCACTCGGGTTTCGACCTTCATTCTCACTCCCTCTCGTTTCAGTAATGTTACCACCGATTACCTTGCCTTTGACACCTTGCGTCATCTATTCATTATTAGCATTCAATCCACGCGGTTGAATAACGTCAAGGTTAGAGAGGAGGACTTGCCTTATCCAACTTATAATTCCCCATACATAAACTCAATGGGATAAGCGGTGCGGCGATACAAACAGCCACTGTAAGGATAATCTTCATTGTTTCTTGGTATGCGCGGTTGATGGCATCTCTCTCCGGACTGCCCATAGGCCACCCACTCGACGCTAATGTGACGTTACCGTAGATTGCTAGACTCTGGTTGTTGATATCTGGTGGCAAGTAGAGCGCCAATTTCTTGGGGACGTTGGAAGACCATATCGCGCCTGAGATTGCACTCCCACAAGCTCCACCTATTTCAACGATGGTCAAGAAGATGGCTGTGGCGGCTGCGACTTGTTGATGCGATGCTGATGCTTGGACCCCAAGCTGGGCGGGAACGTTAAGGAGGCCACCTCCTATACCGACGGCGATTTGGCAGCCTACTAGTGTAGCTATTGAGGCTCCATAAGTGCGGTAGTGGTACATCAGACCCATTCCGACGAGATAGATGCAGGCGCCAAAAGTGATGAAGTATTTGTAGTGCGCTGTGTATTTGATCAGAAAGCTGACGATGATGGAGGAGACGGTGGATGTAAAGGAGAAAGTTTGGGTTATATGGCCAGCTGCTGTGACGGATTTGCCTTGGACGATAAGGAGGTAGCTGTAGAAGTAGGGGAAGACGGAGAGGTAGAATGCCACTATTTGGGGTTAGTTCTGCTGCTAGTGATCGGGAGGGAAAAGGTGAAAATAAAGATGCTAGAAGAAGCACTTACTAAAATAAAGGAAACCTATCGCCAATCCTGCGAGGACCGTCCGATTCTGAAACAATTCCTTTGGGAAAAAAGCTTTTGGTGCGAGCTTACTACTTCTCTCCCAAAAAGGGAATGCGAGTAGACAGACGCCACCTACGACAAGCATGGCAATCATACTGGCATTCGTCCAACCCCCTTTAGCTCGTGGTGCCAAAGTCAACGGCAGCAAAATCAGCGAGATGGCCGCGGCAAGAAGCAATAACCCAAACAAATCAAGATCAAACCATAGACTCTTAGCCACCTGAAGCACACTCTTCCCTTCGTACGGCGAGGCAGGAAGAAGTCCCGTTCTTTTCGCCTTCCGTTGATTCAAAAACAACGTCAGTAGAAGAGGGACGGACAGAATCGGAAGAACAATAGCCCAAATCCCATAGCCCCATCTCCAGTTCGGCAAGATTCTCTGGGCAATCGGTGCACCAGCCCACACAGTCCACAGGAATGGAATATCGAAGATTGTAGAGAACAAAGCTCGGTTGAGGAGGTCGGTAGTATCGGCGGCAAAAACCTGTTGGAGGATTTGGAGACCTTGGGAGCCAGCTGAGTAGAAGATCTGGGCCGAGGCGAAGGTGCGCACGTTGTTTGAAGCTGCTTGCTGAATGTAGCCAATTGTGTACAGGAAGATTGCAAGAGAGAATGATTCGAGGCGTCCGAATACGTCAGCTACTTTTGACATTGGGGGTTTGATCACGGCTGGGTATTGTCAGTGAGATTATTTTTAGTGATTTTGATAGAGTTACATAGGAGGAGATATGATCAAAAAGATGGAAAATTTCAAACGTGATTTGGAGATTGAAGCTCGACACTCTTGAAGATCATATGGCGCAGGTGTGCAGGGGTTATGCCTCCGTAGCTCCAGGAATTCTGGATATACTTACAATTCACCACGCCTTGTATAACAGAAATAGTCGAAACCAAAGAATGAGCACTATAAGCACTTGTAGCATAAGGCGTCATAACGGTCGTGACTTGACCTTCAAGAGAAGTCGAATTGGCCATGAGCATCAAGCTAAGAGCAATAAGGTCAGCCTTGTTCAAGGATATTGGCACGTGACGTACGAAATATATGCCACGAAGAGTCCCCATTTGCTCCAGCTCGAAGTAATTGCCTCGATCTTCCTAGTTCCTGCTTGCTCGGTCTCTTCATCTTTTGCGTTGGCCAGAGATGGGTTCTCATGGACTTCGAGGGATTCCGTTCGCTCGGCTTCGGAAATATCAGGATCTTGAAATTGATACCCTGGCTCTTTGGCTGGAGGAGCCATCGTGCCGTAGTTCATCTGATAACCGAGCCCGAGCCCGAGTCAAAAGGACAAGGCGCAGTAAGATCTGATAAGAGAAGGTTGGATGAAAGCTGGAGATTCAAGTAATGGTATAATCTTATCAGATTCTTTTCCTAGTCATAGCCAAGTTGCCAAGCAATCGGCGTGGATCAAGTGATGCAGTCCATTCGCTTTCGACCAACCATGGCACAGCCGGAGCCAAGATGCCGCAAAATCCTCGGTGCGTTTCTACAGGTCCGAAAGATCACCGGTATCGGGAGACGCGTGAGATGACTAGAAACAAGCGTAGGAGTAGGAGTTTGTGAGAGATGGGTGACGGAGGACGGATGACAAATGTCGGGTGTCCTTGATGATGACGAGACTGGATTGAGAGGCTCGGAAGGACAGAGCTACTCCGTATTCCTAGTAGGAAAATGAGGTTGACAAGGCTGAGCGAGCTGATAGTACTGTCGCACTCGCACAGTAGTCGGACGCTGTGGGTTCAACGCTGCAGTGGTGGCTATTCTAGTGTGGACTAACCAAAGGAACCCTCTGCCGGAGCCTTCAGTTGCTCTTTATCACAGTCCGCATCTAAAGATAGTTCTAGAGCCATCATCGACTTGACTTTCAATGCGACAGATAGATAGGGATGCGCTCCTAGGGTTGTTGATTGACATCCCTTTACCTTACCTAGTATCGAGTATCGACGATGCCACCAGATCGAGGACGCGCCTCAAAGGCCTGCACCGCTTGCCGGAAGCAAAAGACGCGTTGCTATCCTTCTGAGCATAGCGGTGCGACTTGTTTGCGATGTAATACTCTGCGTTTGAATTGCTCCCTTGCTGACCCAGAGCTCAATCCGATAACGCCTGGAAACACCATAGCAGCCAACGGTACAGCAGCCAATGGTACTGGAAACACCGTAGCAGCCAACGGTACAGATGATAGGTATGTGTCAATGACCCAATACTTGAATATAAGAGGAAATCTGAGCACAGAATGTACCTAGGCTTGACAGACTCGAACGCGCCGTCAATACCCTGTTGAACCGCCTCGGGGAAATACCCATCACCCAGTCTTCTGTCCGTTCTACCACACCGCATACCCCGAATCCTACGAACCGAGTCGAATCACACGAGCCTCCGGCCAATAATGATATTGTTGCACCCATATATGTCCTACGAGATCTGGCGGCCGATGCTGGCGCACAATCTCCCCAAGAAGTACGAACACGGCATGGAGTAAGCCACAGAAACCAAGGAGGAGATGTTATAGATGAGGGACTGCTTCCTATGTCGGAGGCTACGACGCTTATGCAAATGTGGGTGTGTTGCTATACACCGTCGAGTCATCCCCTCACACAGCTATCAGTTTCCAGGAGCACTATGGCAGATGGGTCAAAATCGATCATCTCAACCCAGTTGATGCCGTGCTTGCTACGGTCCGAAAATCCCCTCTACTTTTATGTGCATGCTCTTTGATAGCTGTCAGACATACAACTCAAGCAGCTGCTGCAAACCTGGCTCCCCAGCTCTTTGATCGAGCGAGAGAACTGCTTTCTATAGCGCTCCTCAAAACACCGCAACCAGTAGAGTTCTTTCAATCATGCGTCATTCTCTGCATGTGGTCCACGACCGTAGGGCAAGTGCCGTTGAGCATTGATAGCTGGCTTCTATCCGGCTTTGCTCTTCAACACTGCAGTAGCACAAATCTCTTCGACCCTATAACTTCAACGGTTGGCTCTGCATCCCATAGCAAGCGCAATCTTGATAATTGGTGCTTATGGAATCATCTATGCTTGGTGCACCTACAGTGAGCCCTCTTGCAAGCCACGCATGTTAACTGGGTCTGACCAACGTCCAGCTATTGTGTTGGTACACGACGTAAGTCTACCATCGATCGTAGACAAATTGATTCATGCCGCGAGGTTTTAATTTCGGATCATGCCACGAATTTTGAGACCAGAATGGTCGCCGAGATTAATTTGTACTGGATCATCTACGAGCAATGTATCACTTCTCAAGTGGATCTTCCCAAAGCGCAAGCTGCGCTGTCTCAATGGAGGAAGGATTGGAATTTCGTGCTTGGTATGCTTCTAGATCATGTTCGAGGTTGTCCAACTGACTCGGTTTCAGAGCAGCCGAGATCTCAATTCCTCGATATGGGCTTTCATTTCGCCCAGCTACTTGCTTACGAGCGAGCCTTGAATGCCCGATCGGCAAGAGTACGGGACTCCCTGCTCACAGAGATGGTCCGTCTGTCAGCCGCTATTATTCATCGAGCCATGGAGACGGCCGATGAGCGCACGCGACACCTCAGCGATCATATATACCATATGTGTGCGTTTGCCGCCGTGACACTCTGTCGCCTGTTACACCTTTATGAAATGCAATTGGCCGCCACTCAAGATATAATTCTACTGGATACCTTAGTTATGGATCTGGTTACTTGGTTTCATTCGATCGGCCTCCCTTGTCATGCCGCAAACACCTTGGGCGACACTGTGATCACCTTTCACAAAAAGCTTCGTCCTCACGCACAACCTCGACAACTGTCGCCAACAATGATGAATACATCAGTTCCATGGCCTGGAGAAGATCTTCCACGATTCTTCCCAGAGCTTCTCGGTACAGATTTTCCCGATGGGACTGACTTCAGCAATCTCATTCCGGACTGGGAGCCTTTTTACCAGGGACCTTTGACTTGACCTGGCCGTGAAGATGATGGATCATGGAACGATCTTTATTGTCTTGGAAAAACAGCTTATTCCAACCTCAAGCCCTGTTGAGCTCCACGACCGGTACGACGCAGATACCGCGTCAGCCAAGCCCTTCAGCCAGCCTTAAGGGCTCGCAGCCGGACTCGGCAAGCTCAACCAAGGGACCTCCTCAGGGCTGTACTTGTATGCTCTGAAAATCGCATTCGCAGGATAATCGAAGCCCATGTCCTCCAATTCCGGAGCACCCAAGCCCTTGTAGGTGTCCAGGTTGGGATTGACATACTCCCATACCATCTCGCCTTTCTTCGTCACCTCGAACATCCTCCCAAATGCAGCCTCCGTTACAAATGTATTGCCATTCTTCAGCCTTTGAGCGCCACCCATGAACGGCGTGAAGAACGCCATGGGAAAGAGTTTGTCTTGGTATTGCCAAACAATTTTTTTCGTCTCCCGCGACACTTGGATGACGCGAGAGTATTGGACGCTTTCATGGTGGCGGTAAGCGCCGTTGTCGAAGATGAGGATGCTCCCATCTTCCATCTCTGACGCGCAGTGTTGTTGCGCAACGACCGTTGAATCGAGATGCCAGATCACTTCTCCTGTTTGGCGTGAGATGATAATGACGGCGCTTACACTCCTCAAGGAGGCGAGGATGTTTCCATCTTTCAGGATACTGACACTGTTGATCAAAGGCCAATGTTCGCGCGCGTAATGCGGTTGAAGTTTGAAAATTTCGGGGTCTAGGTAATCGATCACTCTCCACTTCCATAGTTCGGTGTTTGTCTTTGGGTCAACGTGTTTTATGCAATCGGCGTAAATGTTCCCATCCGGCGCTTCGCTGCCTGGAATACCGCCACGGACTGTGAGTCGCTCAGTGGGTGTGAGAGGTTCGAGAGTTGTGTAGAGAAGGGTGCCATCGTCGAGATGATTTTGATCGTGATGGGCTAATGGGTCGAGGTATTCTGATATGACTTTTCCTGATGGAGCAACTTCCATCATCACACCGCCACGGTACTGGTTTGAAAAGTTAGTATCGTGCTCTCCTTCATTGATCCTCGCTTTGGAGGAGACGTACTTTTTGCCACATGGGGTACAGCCTCGGAGCATCAGGGTGAACGCCATTGTATGCAAGATTCCCATTGGGCAGAATTCTTGCGTGTCGACCTGGGCGATAGGGGAGATCCTGCAATTGTTCATCAGCAAAAATCGATAACAATGATCGCACCTTGGGGAAAACATACCCATCGATGAACTTCCTTTCCCTCATTTGATACTAGCCGCACAATGCCACGACTAGTCAAATGTGCGTACAAGGCATATCCGGGGGAGACTTTGTCGTGGTCAACACCTCGCAGGCCAAGGCCTCTTCGGATCAGCGAGTTTTGCTCCATTTGGGAATAGTGAGGGGTGGCTTTTCAATTTTCGGGGAATCGAGAGGCTTCTCAATCGTGGCAACGAATTGATAGAGAGGTTCAGATCAAGTTCAAAAAACAAGAAAATGTGGAATGAATATCGCAATCAAGCTCAACGATGGCGAACCCTTATACTTGCCCAATAAGTCTATTCCTGTCACTACTCGCGAAGAGCTGGAGAGCGGCCTCGGCCGCCACCGCGGTCTTTTGCTACATCTCCTACGGTCCCTGGACCCTTTTCCCGCGGCTTGCTATCCAACTCCAGCATCTTTCCAGTTTCGATCCAATCAGGCCGTCGCTGTCCTTCCATGCGCTGCTCTATCAACCGCTGGCAAGCCGGAGAGGAGATAAATCGACGACCTCAGCGAATTGTTCAACATTATTGCGACATCAGGATGTAAATATATAGTCACGTCGAGGTGAAATATCCGGAACAAATCAGTCATAGTTGAAATCAGATAGCATCGACACTACTCTCTGCACCCGGACATCGACATCCACAGTAGTCCACCCCTGTCCCGTCAGCCTCGTTATCATCGATAATGGAGAAATCCGACCCCAGGACGCAAGATATTGAAGCGTCTTCCTCCATCAATTCTGTTCGAGGAGCTGTGAAATCAGGAACTCTCAGCTCGTGGGGCAAAAACGTTCTTTTGTCTGTTGAGACGGGAGGGATTGAGAGGGTTACGGAAGAGGAGAGACGGCAGAATACGACAAAGATTTGGAATGCTTGTACATTTTGGTAAGACTTGCCCAATCTTCCTCCGTCTGTTTGCTCAACTTCGATGCTTCGGGGGAAAGAAGCAGGCTTTTATTGCGCAATCTATGTCAATGCTAATGATGATTCTTTCTAGGCTGAGCGCCAACATGGCCGTTGCAACTCTCAATGTTGGAACGATTGGAGGCGCAATGGGTCTTGCTTTCTGGGACTGCTTTGCCATTATTGTTGTTGTCAATGTTCTTGCTTGTCTTATTCCGGCTTGGACGGCTGGATTTGGGCTTTCGGGGTTGAGGATGACTACATTTTCGTGAGTCTTATTCTCCTTCACTTACTCAAGCCTCTAGTCCTTCCGTTTGGAAATATATATGTTCAGCCGAGTCTCTGAAGAAGTGCATTTGCTGATTGTTTCTGTTTATGTAGGAGATACTCCTTTGGCTACTGGGGAAATCTCCTGGTAGTAATCTTCTCCATGGTCTCAACAACAGGATGGAACGCCATCAATTCCATCTCCGGCGCGTCGGTCCTCTACGCCCTCTCCGACGGCAAAATGCCAACGTGGGCAGGGGTGATTCTCATTTGCACAGTCGTCTGGATCATCTGCGCTCTAGGTATCCAAGCCATACACAAATTCGACGCTTTTCTCTGGATCCCACCGTTTGTCTGCTGGTGCGTCGCCGCTGGAACAGGTGCGAAGCACTTCAGTGGTGATGCTATCAAGTCTCCAACTGGTGCCGACGGCGCTGCCGCAGCCTTGAGTTTCATGGCTGTTGTCTTTTCCTTTGCGGTGAGTTGGATCAATTGTGCTGCAGATTACAATGTGCGAATGCCACTTTCGGCATCGAGGTGGAAAATTGGTGTGGCGACATATATCGGTATCGCTGTTCCCACAATCTTAGTGCAGGCTTTAGGTGCGGCATTGTACACAGGTACCGAAACGAATCCCATCTGGAAAGCTGCATTCAAAGCTGGAGGCATCGGGGGTCCTCTCAAACTGGCCCTCGAGCCTGCAGGCGGGTTTGGAAAACTGCTACTAGCGTTTGCAGCATTGAGTTCTATCCCGGTAAATCATCTCCCCCACACCCCATCCTTTAAGTCCAAAGAGAGGAATTTCTCACTAACGAATAACAGAACAATATCCCCAATAACTACTCCTTCGCCATGCATGCCCAAAACTTCGGACCCTGGGCTCTCCGCATCCCCCGCCTCATCCTCGTGACCATCGGTTCCATCAGCGCCCTCATCGTCGGTTGTCTCGCCGCCCAATTCTTCGCGGATACCCTTCAGACTTTCCTCAGTATCATCGGGTATTGGACCATCATCCACCTCGTCGTCGTGGCCGAGGAACACCTTTTCTTCCGCGGTCATCGTGGGAATCGGTGGGCGGGTTATGACTGGGATGCTTGGAATAAACCCGAGCTATTGCCGTTTGGGTGGGCGGCGATTGGGGCTTTTGTTGCGGGGTTTGTGGGGGCGGTGGTGGGGATGAGGGTTGGATGGTTTGTGGGGCCGGTTGCTGGCTTGATTGGGAGGAAGGGGGCAAATGTTGGACATGAACTATCGTTTGCATTCTCTTGCGTTGCTTTTCCTTTGTTCAGGAGATGGGAAAAGAGGGGGACGGGGAGGTAGAGGTGTTGATTTCGAGGAAATTTATTTGATCACTGCTATACGTAGGAGGACATGAAGACCAAAGGAGCTGCTGTCGTGACGATTAGGTCTTTGCCTCAAGCTGCAGAATGTGATACGGCTTTCAAACAGTGCGAAAAGCTGTTTGTTAGTCACAGATTCGCATTGCTTGTGACGAGGTCATTTCTTCTCCCGTTTGTCGACCATCTGTCTACTTGTTTGTCTAGCTTCCAAACCAAGCAGATTCTGTTTTCGCACACGCACATCATTATCGTAGCTTAAGTGTAGTTCACGGTGAAATTGTAAGCATAGGACCATTGTGAATTTTCCATCTTCGCCATCTCCAGAACGATGTTTGATAAATTACGCTCGAAATTAGGGAGGAAGAAATCGAGACATGCGGAGGACGCCTCGAGTGATGATGAGGGATGGCCTGAGAATTCACTTGGTGCGATGAGGGGAGAAGCAAGTGGCGGCGGGGGTGATGATGATGTGGGCGATGACTTCGGTCAGGCTGAGTCTGATGGTGAGTGGGAATCTTTACTTCGCTCTCGTGGTAAGGATACTGATGGATTCTAGGATGGATACCTCCAGACATGGCCGATGTTCTTGGGGGACCTTGGGCAGCATCGAAGCGCGGAGCCAAAAGAAGTTCAAATCGAGCTGGAGAGGTTCTACCAGCGACATCAACTCATCGCCGTACACACCCGCATACCCGACCGCGAACAAGACATCGCTCAGATACACAACCTGAGGCGAGACAGTCTTCTGAGAGACGACGGCGTGCGAGACGATCTGCTCCAAGAGAAGCTTTTACGAGAGAGGCTCTCGAGAAGCGCCCTGCTAGAGACCCAAGACGATCAAACAAGCGCATAGAAGCTGAAGATGCCTCTCTTGAAGGGTTTGAAGAAGTTGAAGATGCAGAGGCACCTCACGGACCATACGACACAGTTGGAAGTATCCAAAGAGGAGTCGATATGTTCCGGGGAGGCAGTGCAGCTCCTGATGTTTTCATGCCCCATCTTGCGGCACATGTCGAGTATCCTCAGCATTTGGCGCTGCCGTATAACATGGAGCATGCGCATCCAAGTCTGTATCAAGGAGCGCCTTTGATCAGAGGATTTCCGGCACACGATGCGATTTTGGAGAGTATGCAGCGGAATAATAGGGAGAATTATCGGGGACGTTGAGGCTGCTACATGGCGAATGCTTGATAAGGTATGGATTATGGACAGAGGCAGGAAGGAGAGGAAGGCAGAGCATGGATGGCAGATGGTGATGGTGATGGAAGCATACAGGTACCTTACACAATTATTACACGTTTACCTTACATGTTTTCTGATGATGTAAGAATAGAATACATGAGCAGGCAATCATGACTCGCGCACGAGCATGTTTCCTCACACGTCATGGCTCATACCGGTCTGGGCATTCACTCCAACAACAAGTTTCCTTGTTCGTGCGTACGCAGGGGATATTCTATCCCATTGGAATTATTGCACTGCTGTATTACCTGATCCTGTATTACCCGACCCTGATCCTGATCCCTCCTCTTCACCTTCTCACTTTCCTTTGACTTGTCCAAGGGGCCCCTTCCATTATTCCACCATCCATCGAGGCATCCTTCCCACGACCCCAACGCCACACGAGACCATCATGCGTTCAATACAATAAACAACCCCACCTCGAACACCTGTACACCCCCCACCACCTTGATACGATACACATAGACCCCAGGCCCGGCTGACGGCCACCCAACAGCAATCATGCTCGAGGGACTCGTCTCCAACCTGCTGAACAGGTTCTTGGGCATGTATGTCCAGAACTTCGATGCAAAGCAGCTCAATGTTGGCATTTGGTCCGGCGATGTCAAGTTGACAAATCTGGAACTGCGAAAAGAAGCTCTCGATCAGATGCATCTACCTCTCAACGTGGTCGAGGGACACGTCGGACAAATCACACTCTCTATACCGTGGTCAAATTTGCGAGGGAAGCCTGTAAAGGTCAATATCGAGGATGTATTCCTGCTTGCTGCACCACGGGAAGATGCAGACTTCGATCCAGAAGACCAGGAGCGGAGGGACCATGCTGTGAAGATGGAGAAGCTGGACAGTGCCGAGTTGTTGAAGGAGAGGAATACAGAAGGCATGAGCCAGGAAGAGCAGAAGAAGAGTCAGACCTTCACTGCGAGCTTGGTGACGGCAATTGTGGACAATGTGCAAGTCTCAGTCAAGAACATCCACATTCGATATGAAGATTCCATCTCCGACCCAGGCCACCCTTTCGCGCTCGGTATCACCCTCGAAAGCTTCGATGCTGTTAGTACCGACGAGAACTGGAAGCCGACCTTCATTCAAAGTACCTCAAGCACTACCCACAAACTTGCCTCCCTCAAATCGCTCGCTGTATACTGGGACACTGATGCAAAGCTACTTGGAACTGGCAAAGGGTCGCAGGAGGGTGTGGATCACGAGGAGTTTTTGGAGAAATTCAAGGGTCTCATAGTCAAGGGAGATAGCGAGGCAATTGAGGAACACCAGTTCATCCTGAAGCCAGTCACAGGACGAGCAGGTCTGGAAATGGACAAGACAGGCAAGGCTGATCGACCAAAGCTAAAAGCAAAAGTTCTCTTCGATGAGCTAGGATTCATCATCGACGATGACCAATACCGCGATGCCCTAATGCTTGTAGATCTTTTCCACTACTTCATCAGACACCAAGAATACAAGAAATTTCAACCAAAGAGCAGACCCTCTGAAGACCCACGAGCCTGGTTCCAATTCGCTGGACAGGCTGTGCTTGACAAAATTCATGATCGTAACAAGCGCTGGTCGTGGGCCTATTTCGCAGAGCGAAGGGATGATCGAATACGCTACAGTGACTTGTTCAAGAAGAAAAAGAAGGAAGAGAAGCTTACGCCCGATGAGACGACTGAGATGGACAAACTAGAACACAAGCTCTCATACGAGGATCTTCGCTTCTGGCGATCTCTTGCGCGCAACCAGCTTCGTAAAGAAAATGTCGAACACCCTAAACCTGCTCCGAGGCAAACCTGGTCACAATGGGCCTTTGGAGGCGGTAAGAAGACAGAGGACGATGCTGCTGATGACAGTCAGATGTCTGATCAGCAGCGGAAAGAGCTTTACAGTGCCATCAACTTCGATGAGAAACAGTCGATTGCCGAAGCAGTTGACATGCCGAAGGAGTATGTCAAGCTTCAAGTTGATCTCAGCCTTCGAACAGGCAGCTTCACTCTGAAACGAGACCCCCATAACGCAAAGACCGAGATCCTTCGATTGTTGTTTGACAATTTCAAGACCGAAATCCAGCAACGCACGGACTCTCTTCTGGCAAAAGTGACCCTGGAGGGCATGCGGTTGTACGACGGGACCACAGAAGGTAGCTTATTCCCACAAATCATCACTGTCAAGGATGCTCCGGAAATACCAGACGATGAGAGAATTGTCGAGCTGGACGATGCTGAAGAACTTGGCAGAGATACCAAGGACTGCGCAGACGATGAAGGAGGGATTGACAAGGATGAAGAGCAAGCTGAGCCAGAAGATCCCTTCTTCCAGCTTGCATTTGAGAACAACCCTCTTGATGGAAGCGCGGACATGGCGTTGACCATGAAACTAAAAGGAATGGAGATTATCTACAATCCCAAGTTTGTCGTGGAAGTAGTCAGGTTCTTCAAGCCTCCAGAGCGACACATGGAATCTATTGGAGCTTTGATGGAGACCGCGGGAGCAACCGTGGAGGGCATCCGTCAACAAACAAGAGCTGGCCTTGAATTTGCGCTGGAGGAGCACAAGACCATTAACGCCAAACTGGACCTCCAAGCACCTCTGATCATCGTGCCAGACTCTGTCACCGAAAAGAGCAGTCTCTGTTTGATCGTGGATGCCGGTCATGCCAGCGTCACCAGTGAGCTGGTGGACAAGGAGACGTTGAAAGACTTACAGTCAAAACAACGACAAAAATTGAGCGAGGAAGACTACCATCGTTTGGAAGGGCTGATGTACGACAAGTTCATTCTGAAGTTGGACTCAACTCAAGTTTTGATCGGAACCACGATCGAGGAGACTAGAGGCCAATTGGAAGCCAAAGACTTGCCCAAGAACTTGCACATCGTCGACCGAATCAATATGGACTTTGCCATCCAGACTTGCATTGTACCAAAGGCAACTGATCTGACGAAATTCAAGATTTCTGGTCACTTACCAATCTTGCACGCCACGATTTCAGATCAAAAATACAAGAGCTTGATGAGACTCATCGATGTTGCCATTCCCAAGTTCAGCGATGATGATGATGCTAAGAAATTCGAAACCACAAAAGACTCCAAAATACCACCAGGCAAATCCGAGTCAGGAGATCGGTCCCGCTCATTTGCCTTTGGTTCGGAACAGAAGCATGACCTGGTGATGGAGGAAGAAAGTGTCAGTGGAGACACTGAAATTTCTGATGCTGTATCCGCTCAATCCAAGCAGCCAGAGGTTCGCATCAGTCAAAGAAACTTCGAATTCAAATTCACGGTCGATAAGCTGCAAGGATCACTATTTCGCGCAGATTCTGATGGCAAGCGACCAGATGATCTCCTGGTAGACTTGGTTGCCGAGCACTTTTCACTTGAGTTTTATCAAAGACCTTTTGATATGGTAGCAGAAGTCCGCTTGCAGAGTCTGGCTGTTGAAGACCATGTTGAAGAGAACCCCATGCCAGAGTTCCGAAATATCATCGAATCAGAAAAGTCAACGGGAGAAGATCTGTTCAAACTCAAATTTGTGAAAGTCAATAAAGATTCGCCCGAATTCTTGAACAAGTACGAGGGCATAGCGACGAACTTGGACGTGGCCGTGTCGACGATCAATGTCATTGTGACGCGCAGGACCTTGTTGACGCTGTTGGACTTCGTTCTAGCGACCTTCACCAATCCTGGAGAGCCGCCGCAACCTTCGCCAGAAGAAAAGGCCATCGCTGAAAAGGATGCCGGACAAGAGCGTCTCGCTGCACAAGATGTCGACAAAATCCGCGTCAAGGCGGATCTCGAAAGAATTGCTATCGTTCTCAACAACGATGGCATTCGACTGGCCACACTGGGCCTGAACACAGCGAATGTCTCGGTTTTTATCATGGGAAGCACAATGCGGATAGGTGCGCACTTGGGAGACTTGTCTCTTATCGACGACGTCAATCAGGGTGTCTCTGCGGAATCAGCAATGCGACAACTAGTCACGATCCAGGGAGATGAACTAGCCCATTTCTCATATGAGACCTACGACGATACGACCGATGAGTATCCCGGCTACGACACCTCAATTTACTTACGTGCCGGCTCCTTGAAGGTTAATTTCATGACTGAGCCATTCAGGAAAATAATGGAATTTGGAGTGAAGTTTGGCAAAATGCAAGCGATTTTCAACGCGGCAAGGCAAGCCGCAGCCAACCAAGCCACGCAAATTCAACAAAAAGCAAGCAAGATGCATTTCGACATCTTAGTGAAGACCCCGATCATAGTGTTCCCTCGAATGTCGGCGACTGAGGAGCCAGCGAGGGACACGCTTACCGCTGAGCTGGGAGAAATATACGCCAACAATCATTTCCTGCCTCTCGGTGAGTCCAAGGATGCCGATATGGCGAATAAAATCGAGGCTGGCATTCGAAACATCAGACTTTTGACATACTTCCATTACGATGATGATAAGTCAGAAGAGTTACAGATGATCGAAAAGGTAGATTTGAGTGTTAAGCTTATCATGGCGGATCACAAACCAGGCTACCAGCGACCAGATCTTGAAATCGAGGGATCGCTGCCGGACCTAAATTTGAAGCTCACCCCAGAGCAGATGCAATTCGCCCTTGAGTTATCCAAATCGATTCCAGCAGCTTTCGCCACTGAGGGAGACGATGAATTGGAGGGTCAAGTTGAGGAAGAACTTCCGGATACCACTATCAAACCTGCTAGAGGGTTGACGGATGGCGCAAACGATAAGTCTGCCAGTGATGAGACTGTTTCCAGCCAGGGTCCTGAGATCGCGAAGAAGGACGATACATGGACCAAGCTAGACATGGTGTTCAAAATTGGTACGATCGGGCTAGAGCTTATCAAAGGCAAAGACGATGAACCCATTGGTGACATGGCGGCTGCGAGCTTGTCCACCTTCTCGCTAAACAAGACACACGTCAAGCTCCGCATGATGAGTGATGGTGCGCTGGAGTCCGAACTCCTCGTTGAGTCTCTCATTATTTCGGACACGCGAACACGGGAGACGAACAAGTTTCGGAAAATCATGTCATTGATTAACACGGATGTCAAACAGCAGTTCATGGCCAGTGTTTCCATCTCTGGCGGTAAAGAAAGAAAGTTGATTGCCCTCTTAACCATCGACAGTCCGAGAGTTATTTTGGCGCTTGATTATCTTTTCGCCTTGAAGGCATTCGTCGACGCTGGCCTCGCAACAGAGGAGCCACTCGAGATTGAAGACCTGGCTGAACCCGATACTGAGGGAGAATCCCGCGATGGCTCGACCCATTTGGATGATGCCGTTGCCAAAGTTCAGCCAGATCCGTCCTCAGCTTCATCTGCGGAGGGAGACATGGACATATCCTTCCGCCTCAACTTAGTTGACGCTCAAGTTGTCTTGATTGCAAATCCAGCTATTTCAACATCAGAGGCAATTGTCCTGGGCGTCAAGCAAGTCCTCGTTGCCAAACAAAACGTCATCACACTGCAAGTCGAGAAAGTTGGCATGTTTCTGTGCCGCATGGATCGTTTTGATTCCAACAGACTTAGGATACTGGACGACTTCAGCATCCAGACATCATTGGACATGCGTAACGAGGGTCAGAGTTCGTCCATGACAAGCATCAGTGTGGATATTGAACCTCTTGTGCTCCGCGTATCCCTTCGTGATATACTGCTCGCGATGCAGATCTTCAACCGGGCTTCCGCAATGTCAAATCACGATTCGCAGTTGGCCGAGACTGAGCCCAAGAAATTGACACAGTCGAAAGCAGGTCCTGGCTCGCCACAATCCAAGAGGAAATCAATCACCAGGAAAGCATCTAATGCTCCACCTACCACGAAATCCATCAAGACACACCAATCCACACAGCAGAAAGCGGTGGCTGAGCGTCCGAAACAAGGCTCAGCTGTGATCACTCGTGAAGATCTCAAGGTCTACATTGGAGGTATTAGGGTGGTGCTGATTGGGGATAAGCATGAGTTGCCCATGCTTGACTGGAGCGTGAAAAGGTTTGTTATCGACGCGAGAGATTGGTCGACGTCTATGACTGCAGACACTAGCATGGACACCTTCTTCAACATCTTCAATTTCTCAAAATCGGCGTGGGAACCTCTGGTCGAGCCATGGCAGCTTGGATTCCACATGTCCAAGGAGCAAAACCCAGACAAGCTCGCTGTCGAATTATACTCGCGCAAGTCTATGGAACTCACAATCACTGCCGCTACGATTGCGCTCGCTTCTAAATCAGCGGACTTCCTGTCTACTGACGAAGACATTTTGTCGAAACCGAGAGGCATGGAGGCGCCGTACCGTATCCGCAACTACACTGGTTTCGATATCAATGTCTGGGCTGAAGGTCGTGACGGAAACGATGGTCCTGCTGCAAAACTCGAAGAAGGACAAGAGATACCCTGGCGATTTGAAGACCCCACAACCACTCGAGAGACTCTGTCTGCGGAAGGCGCATCAGGCATTGTTGGTGTGCGGCTCGAAGGAAGTGGCTTCAACAGCATCGACAAAATATCTGTGAGCCGTGAGGGTGAGACCCTTCATAATCTGCAGCCACGACAGGACAAGATTCTGCATCGTCTGCTCGTGGAGGTCAAATTGGGTACAGACAATGTGAAGTACATCACTTTTCGGTCACCGCTACTGGTGGAGAACAACACGCAAATCCCAGTCGAGCTTGGAGTCTATGATCCAGAGAATGGGCATCTCATGAAAATTGAGAAGATCGCACCTGGAGAAGCACGTCCGGCACCTGTTGGCAGTGCTTACATGCACTCGCTTATTGTGCGACCAGATCAAGGCTTCGGATATACATGGTCTTCTGAGCGACTCTTCTGGAGAGACTTGCTGAAGAGACAAACGAGGACTCTGACTTGTCGCGGCGAATCGGACGATTCTACGCCGCCTTTCTATTTTCAGATGTTTGCTGCGTACGACAAGAAAGATCCGATCACAGGTGTTTACCCGTACATGCGCATTCGTCTCCACGCACCCGTCGAGGTTCAAAACTTGCTACCTTTCGATTTCAAGTACAAGATTTATGACCAACAAACGAAAAAGGACTGGACGAACTTCCTGCGTAAGGGAGGCGTAAGCCCGGTCCATGTTGTTGAAGTTTCCCGTACACTGTTGATGAGCGTCGATATGCAAGATACACCTTTCAAGTCGAGTGAATACACACCAATCAACTCAGCTGATCGCGAGAATTTCCGAAGAGAGAGGACTTTGGTGGTGAGGGATAGTAATAACCTACAACTGCGGCTGAAATTACACTATTTCGACATCCCTGATAGTGGCGGAGCATTCAAGGTTACAGTCTACGCTCCATACCTCATCTTGAATCGCACAGGCCTTGACCTGGATATCAGGAGCAAGACGTTCCTTGGCGGAACAAGAGCAGCAGCGGGACAGGGAGTGTTCGCCAATGCCGAACGAGACGGGTCCAAGGTGAAGCCGTTCATGTTCTCATTCCCAACAGATGATCACAAGAACAGAGCCTTGCTTAAGGTTGGGGAATCCGAATGGAGCAAACCCCAGAGTTTGGACGCCATCGGCAGCACGTATAGTGTGACTCTCAACTCATCTGCTGGTCGGCAGGAGATGGATGTGGGCGTTAGTGTCGAAGAAGGCGAGGGCAAGGTATGAATGATGGCTAGTTTTGGCGTAACTTTGCTAACATAACGCAGTACAATCTTACCAAAGTCGTCACCATCGCGCCGCGTTATGTAGTCAAGAACAAAATTGGAGAGGAACTTCAACTTCGAGAGCCAGGTTCTTCCGACATCATGACACTCAAAGATGGGGAGCTGCTTCCACTGCGGTTCCTGCGACAAGCTGCCAGCCATCAATTGTGCTTGTGCTACCCAGGTGTCAACAACACTTGGTCATCTCCATTCGACATCGCCAATGTTGGTAACGTTCATGTTAAGCTTGCGAAACTCCGTCAGAAGCAAAAGCTCGTGCGCGTAGACGTCTTGATGGAGGCTGCCACGATATTTATACACATCAGCATCGAAACCAAACACTGGCCATTTTCCATGCGCAACGAGACCAGTACAGAGTTCCTTTTCTGGCAAGCAAACCCCAACATCGACGATGACGAGGATGATCGTGGATCTGGATGGAAGCCGATTCGTTACAGATTGCCAGCACGTAGTGTTATGCCGTATGCATGGGACTATCCCGCTGCTCGTCGGAAGGAGATCGTCCTGTTGTCGAACAAGAAAGAAAAGGCTGTCAAGCTAGCAGAGATTGGTAATCCGCCCCCGATGCGGATACCAGGCTCCGAACAGCATCCCAGAGGCGTGGTGGTCGATCTGAATATCGTTGCAGACGGTCCGACTCAGACGTTGGTCTTGTCACACTTCAAGCAGTCGAAGAGCTTGTATAGACAAAAGACCAATGCGACACATTCAACCACATCTGGGTTTGAAGTAAAGGATCTCGACACCGATGTCACTCTCATTGCACAGGTGCGCCTGGCTGGTATCGGTATATCCCTAGTGAACCGACAAATGAAGGAACTGGTCTATCTCACTCTTCGCGATATGGAGCTGAAGTACTCCGATTCGCCTCTCTATCAAACCGTGAAGGCAACCATCAAATGGTTGCAGATTGACAATCAACTCTACGGCGGTATCTTTCCGATCATTTTCTACCCTAGTGTGGTGCCAAAGACTGGCAAAGAAATGGAAGCGCATCCAATCTTGCATGTTGCTGTCACCAAGGTCAAGGATGACTCCTATGGAGTGCTCTACATCAAATACTTCACCGTCTTGCTCCAACAAATGACTTTAGAGATTGATGAAGATTTCATTTTCGCTCTCCTAGATTTCGTAAAGATTCCAGGCGCGAGCTGGTCGGAAGTCAAGGAAGGCAAACTTTGTGAAGAGAGTCTCGAACTTCCGGAGCCAAAACAAGAGGAGTCGGGCCAAGACATTTACTTCGAGTTTTTGCACTTGCAGCCCATGCAATTCGACATTTCATTCGTGCGCACCGAGCGCATCAATGCTGAGGATACCATGACTACGGTCAACAATCCACTTATGTTCTTCGTCAATGTCATTACGATGTCTGTCGGCAATGTCAATGATGCGCCAATCCGCTACAATGCGTTGATGCTTGAGAACGCTCGCGTATCCGTTGCAGCTCTCATCAGCAATATCCAAACTCACTATGTCCAGGAGTCACTCCGCCAAGTTCACGTCGTTCTCGGTTCGGCCGATTTCCTCGGCAACCCAGTTGGCCTGTTCACCAATCTTGCCTCCGGTGTCTCGGATATCTTCTACGAACCATATCAAGGTCTCGTCATGAACGATCGTCCCCAAGATCTGGGTATTGGCATTGCCAAGGGTGCTGGCTCCTTCGTCAAGAAGAGTATTTTTGGGTTTAGTGACTCGGCTGCCAAATTCACGGGCTCAATTTCCAAAGGCCTTGCCGCTGCCTCCATGGACAAAGAATTTCAAGATAAACGCCGTATGAATCGCAGTCGTAATCGTCCAAAGCACGCACTCTACGGCATTCAAACGGGTGGTAACGCCTTTGCCGACTCCCTCGCTTCGGGTATTGGTGGACTTGCTCGCCATCCGCTTCAGGGTGCAGAGAAAGAAGGTGCTGTTGGTTTCGCCAAGGGTCTTGGAAAAGGTCTGCTCGGTCTTGCTACGAAGCCTGCCATCGGTGCCTTCGACCTCGCCTCCAATCTTGCAGAGGGTGTGAGAAATACAACGACCGTGTTTGATCAGGAGGGACTTGATCGTGTCCGTCTCACCCGTTTCATCGGCACAGACGGAATTGTTCGTCCCTACAGTCAACGTGAAGCCCTGGGACAATTCTGGCTCAAGACTTTGGACTCGGGCAAGTATTTTGATCAAGACTACATTGCACACTTGGAGTTGCCGGGTAAAGATTTGATGGTCATGTTGACGTATAATGGTTTGCTGCTTGTTAAGACGAAGAGTTTGAGGAGTGAGTGGGATGTTCCGTTGAGGGATGTACAGACTATTTCCAAGGAGAGGACGGGAATTAGCATCTTTTTGAAAGGGGGAACGAATGGGCCGTTTATTCCCATTGGGGACGAGGGAAGTAGGAATTGGCTTTATAGGCAGATTGCAGTTGCGGTCAATGCTTACAATGAGAAGTATAATGCGAAGGGGTAGACGCGGGGTGTAGCTCGATTCGGTCTTGTGGGGCTGGTTTGGGGATGGACAAGCATAGCTTTTGGACATTGGCTAAGCTGGTACGCTTCGGGTGGGTGATTTCCTTCTGTAACCTATGATTCTTCTTTCTCGATTCGTATATCCTCATGATGGTTCTTGTAATGATAGCGTACAAGTAAGAAATTCTTTTCTCGAGATATCCATCGCGACAGTAACCTTGAGATGCCTTTGTCTGTTGCAATACTGGCTGGGATTTTAAGGTGCCTTGTATCGACCGATCGATCGAAGGGATATAATCTTATGATACCTGGTTTCTTAACTCGAGGTACCTACAGCCTTCCATAATCTCAGTCGAAATTTTCGAAAGTCCGCGAATATGGATTTAAGATTAACTTGAAGAAAAAACCTCGATTGAAACTTTGTATGTACATATTCGATAAACGTATCAAGTCTCCGATTCAAGAAACCGAATCTATCAATTGAAATAGTAGATTCTATAGATACCAACTATACTTCCTTCTGAAAACGATATACAAAAAAGATCAAGAAATAATGATGGATACCAAATAACTATTAGCAAGTCCTAGACGTTCTCATCTTCCCGTTTAAAATCCTATACTCTCGCTGTCGAGGATAATATGATGGTTTGGAGGAGCGATTCGGAATTTTTTAGTAAATGAGTTTAATAGGTAAAGATGGCAGAAAGAACCATTTTGGCAGGATGTGATATGATATGATATGACATTTGCCAAAGATCTTTTTGTCTTTGTGCTGAGGTGAGATCGAGGGACTTATTGGTTGGATAGAGACAGGAGGAATACTAGAGACCTGGGTGAGATCTTCCTTCTCTTCCTCTTCTTTGTCTTTTCTTTTTCACTTTTCCGGAGGAAGTTGATTTGAGACTGGATGAAGGAGTTTACCTTGTTCTTCTCTCCCTGGGTGATGAGTCAATAATGCGGTTGTGGCTCTCGTGCAGTTCGTATATGTTTATTTCCAGTGCAATGCTTGCTTCGCTATGAACCAAATGGGGTATCGCGTCTATGTTTTCATAACAACCAACAAACACAAAACTGTCATCCCTCCTTTCCAAAACCCATATGATCGCCTTTATCATCATGACATTGTGTATGGCAATTGTCCTGCCCTTCCGGCTTCTGGGTTCAGTCGGATCACACTCCTCATCGATTCCCTCGAACGCGAATGTGCCAGCTGATATCCTTCCGAAACGCTCGAAGGTGTCCTTGATAACGTCTCTGGCTCTGATGCCAGAGACGCGTTAGAGGGAGTGTGGTATATGCTCCTGCTAAATGCTCTGCTCGGTGCTGTTCGGACTGTGCCCGTACTTGAACTTCGCACGTGGGTGAATCTAGAGCCTGGTCTCGTCGGCGTCGATCCTGAGAACACGGATTGACGGTGATGTATTTGACTCGAAGTGGAGTCAAACAACGATGTGAGGCTTGAGGTGGAGGGTTGGGAGGAACCAGGTTCTGGGCCTAGAAGGGCTGGATCGAGGCCAGTCATTCCTGTGAGGAGGGAGGAGAAGGTTGCCATGAGTGCGCCGAACTCGTTCTCACTCAAAGGAGACGTCGAGAACCGGGCGTGTTCGTATTGAGAGATGAATGAGTCGCTTAAGGGAGGAGGATTGACGAGGCCATAGGATCTGAGGCGTTCCAGGTATTCCCTGATACCGCATGTGGAGGGGCGTTGCAGGAGTGCGACGATTCGAGCGTCGGGTATCGAGCCAGCACCTGATGGCGTGAGATGTAAATATCGTGGGTCTGCGGGTGCGAGTGAGACAGCTTTGGCCTCGATCAGATTCGGTAACTCGATGAAGACACGCCAGTACTCGAGGTTGGGGAGATGGTTAGATGCCGGCGACGACCAGCCTGGGTGTGAGATATATCCCCAAGCAGCACTTGCTTTGTCTGGTTGTATTATCGTCCTCTCCTTCGTGACTTTGGGAGCGCGATCAAGATCAATCTCTTCTGCTTTGACCAACTCTTCCCGAATGTCTCGCGGCCTCGAATCCCATGCGACAAGAGCACTTCTCTCCCATTGTTTGACTATCATGCGATGGACCTTGCGCGGCACCTCCCCCTTGTCCACGGGTATGTATGCTTTCGGTATCTCCTTGAGGACGACTCTGTTTGTGTATATACGGCTCGCCCAGATGAAGAAGGATATGACGATGGTGAGGACGTAGGCACCGGCGATGATGAAGACATTGGGGATGTTCCTGGGAGTATTCTTCGTCCGTACGCTCTGGTAGATGATATCGGCAGGTATTACTAGTGTCAAGACCCTATGTTGGGATGATGGTTAGAGGTGGCGCGTTGGGAGGGAGGCCGGAGGAGACACAGACCAAGTGGTGAAGAAGACAATCAGAAAGGCCGATGAGTACCAGATCTGGAAGTAGGGTATGCGAACTGAGCGCAGTCGCACTTTCATTGTTACCTTGAGCTGCTAATCATAGTGTGGACTGTAGAGTGGGAGTGCGAGAAGTGAGGCTCTTCGGAGAATAGAATACGAGTACGGGTGATATCGAATCCGTCGTTGCCAGCCCAGCCCTCCTCGGAGAATGGAATACGAGTACGAGCAATATCGAATCGTTGCCAGCCGTGCCAGCCCAGCCCTCAGTGGCAATTGCCGACCACGGAAGACCTCGCCCACGGATGTCCGTCCTGTATAACTTCAAGAATCTTTGTCGTTCATCTTGGTGCAGAAGAGACTATTTCACGACAACGTAATCCTGCATCACTGACGCCATCCAGGTAAACAAACGATAGAACCTCCTCCACCTCCGCCCTGACCATGACCTCCTAACTCTGTCCAATCCGTATTGGTTACCAGTACGACTTAGTCTCCATCACACTCTTCAAACTGTCCATAGGTATTAGCACAATAAGCCCTGGTACACAATGAGCCTCTGGAGGTGAAGATACTTACGGTACACTTGCAGGACGCATAAGAGTATTGACCCTTACTGGCCGAACAATTAACGTCGCAGTTCCGCTCCTCAGGTTGCCTTTCAATCCCATTTTGGAGTCCCGGTATCCCAATCATCGGGAATCTGTTCATACGCGCCGCCTCACATGTCATCTGCCATGTCCAAGTCTCCGGAGTAAAATATATTTTTTTCAACGGATAACAATGCTGCTTCCAGCAGGTCCCGCATTGGTCGGCAACACCCACTTTGTTCGTCCATTCTACAAACAATTTCGCGTTCACGTCGAAGTCGTGCTGAAAGTCTGAACTTTTTCCGTTCGCTATAGAATTAGATTAGATCTAGGTAGCGACTTCAGGGGGCAACTTACGCCATTTCCCGGTCTTTTTGTCCGCGGGTTTGATGTAATTGACTCTGTAATGTGTGCAGCCGTTTCTGCTCTCTGTTGCGCAGAACGCTGGTAACACAGCGAGGAGGATAGTGAGGAGATAGGCAGTGAGATGCATGATGAATATTGGAAAGGTTTTGCTGGCTGCCTGCCCAATTGGAGAGCGGGTTATCTTTTCTATCATATATATATTCAGTCGGGTATTATTAGAATTACTGCGTCGGTACTGTGGTTACAAGCCAAATATACTATGTAGGTGCACATGTGTGTGGAGCCCCCCACTCCAAACCATGTTTTGCAGCGAGGCTATCCTCACGACGATCCGCTTCACCGATATTCATTTGACACTATGTACTGTGTACTTAGTAACCATAGTGCTATGGTATGTACCTTCAATGGTATATATATACTATTCTTATTTTAGTGACTGCCATACTGTGGTATTCAGGCCGACAGTAGCTGCTGATGTTAAACTCTAAATTGCTGTAACTCAAGTCCAGGCAGGATGTGGTCCCGTTGCTAGGTTTTCTTCGGGATGGTGATGTACAAGACGATGCTTTCATTCCTTCAAGTTGTTGCTTTGAACGGCTGAACCTCGAGTTGGCCAGTTGCCAATGCGGCGTGGATTGGAATTGATGACATCCAAGGCTATAGATTATAGTGGTTGAAGCCATGAAACATCGGCGGTCAGTTCTTCCCCTGTGCCAGCAACACCTAGACACGTCGTGGGCAGTATCCACAGCAATTTTCACATTATCCAGCTTCCCTATCGCTTCTGGTGGGGGCCAGGACGTTCCTGAAATGATCACGGCCCTGGAGTCGGTATCCCGTACTACTTAGCTACCTTGCTGTGGTCGTATCCCTCTTCAGATAATCAACCTGCTGTGGTATGATACTAAGATTACTACCGCCGTCGATAGATCTCCTCTAAATGAGTCAAAATTCGATAAGGCGTCCATCAGTGATTAGGGGTGAGCTGATAGCACGACTGAATTTTGTATCAAAAGAAACTGTCCAAGATCCGGATCAATGCGCAGACGACAATAATATGCCTATCCAGTCTACAGATGGGAAATCTTTAGCCCAACCTTACCTCCAAAATGTCGACTACTGAAGCCGGCACCGAGGTTGCCGAGATCGCGCACAAGAATGATGGTGATGGTGAGGCCGCTGACTTACCTCAAAAACATCATCGCACTGGCAAGTCAAAGGCTCGAATAACAACTCACCCCATACACAATCTGGTAGCGATCTCGAGTAGATATTGAGTAACACAATCAGCGACGATTACGAGGATAATGACGCGGATGCCGGCCCTATTAATCCACGCTGCTCCAAACGACCTTCGGCACCGTCCTCAAAGGCGCAGCAGTTGCCGCATTATCAAGATCAATGAGTGATTCGGATGCGGATGCGGAGGTGGAAGTTCCAGCACTTGCAAATGACGAGGTATGGGTGGATGGGGAATCAACTAGTAAAAGAGAGTCTTTACGCACGGGGAGACCATCCACTTGTATAAATAGAAGATTGATCAATAAATACTTGGCGCGTGGTGGTGATGCAGTTAAAATTGGTGTTGTTTCAGGGACAGAATTAGCGTGCGGTAGATCAGAGCACTCGCCGTGAACAGATCAGAATGTGCGATTCTATCCCCAGCGACGCAAACGCGATCACGTGGTGATGGAGTTGCTAAGAACAGAATGAAGCTCATCCACAGTGATTTCTAAGCTGACAACTGCACTAGAAACGCTGTAAGGAGAGAGATTTAGCGTAGGTGTAGATCTCATCCATGCATGCGTAGAATACCGTCCGGTCTGTGCAGAGCTCGTGCGAGCAAGGAACATCAAAATACATAGTACAGATTTTACATAGTACACAGTATTACCAGTAGTTCTACCAGCGCGCCTCTTGAAGATTTCAACGAGATTGATTGGTAATTATTGGCTGATCAGCTGATCGGCATGCAAATCTCAAGATCTGATGTCAGTGATTGGCGAATCAACCCTGCTAGAGGCCGGTTTTCATTCGTTAATCAATACCAGTACGGTTTTCATTCGTTATTCAATACCAGTACAAGTTCCAAGTGTGACCATGGTGCGCGCGTTCTACATACTATGTACACAGTAGTACACACTAGCATGCGAGCAAACACCGCACGGCATCCCATGTATCAACAGCTCCCACCCTCTCTTGGAATGGACGAATTCGACTTGGACGATGATGACTCTTTTGCCGAAGGCTTCCTTCAAGCTGCCACCCAAGTCGAATCGCAAACCAGGATTCCTGCAGTATGCCAACAAGCCGCACCCCTGACCATAGAACAAGACGACTCTTTCGACGATGCAGAAAGCCTCTCGCAAGCCCGAAGAAGTACTGAACAGCAGCCTGTTACTCCACGTCCACCGAAAGTTGTGGACACCTCCGCTGATGACGAATTTGAAATATCCGATGATGACGATTTCCTGGCTGCGTTTGAAGCCGTCGAATCAACCACGAAAAAGCACGGCCTCAGTCTAGATGAAAGCCGGCCAACGAAAAGGACAAAGGTTGAAGCTATTCATTTTGCCCAGATCGACAGACAAAGACCCTCTGCTCTCGAATACAAGCCTTGGACAACCGTTCCTCATGTTGGAGAGGTCGACTTTGGCCAACCTGACTTGCAGGATCCAGAAAATGTTACTTCATTGGAACTTATCGAACAACAAGCGCGGAGTGCCGGTCTTTCTTTAACTGCCGAATTGCAAGCAATATTACGAAATGCTTTTACTGCTGGGTTCATGAGCCAGCACAGGGCGTGGAAAAGACGTTATACATATGACTTCTTGACGCTACCGGCAGGTATGTGTTACAAATGAGCTCTTGCCAGGTTGCTGACTGGGTGTGCTATAGAAATTCGCTTGAGCATCTACGCCTATGCTCTACGGGACACAAATCCGAATACCGCGGGAGGAAAAACTCAAGCTCTTCCGACTCGCAAAAGGGTGCTCAGTATAATGGATTTCCACGGCGAGGATGACCCTATCGATGAGACCGTATGGCCAGACGCGGATGAGAAACCTTGGATCAATCTCGCCCTATTAAGAATATGCAAGCAAGTGTACCGCGAAACCCGAAACGAATTCTTGTACCAAAACCGTCAATTCGACGCCAAAGCCGTCCTGGACGAAGGTTTCAAACATGTTATGAAACTGTCTCCAAAGCTGACATTCTGGCAACACATACAGCACATTCATCTCATCCTCCGACCCGTCGACAATTCCTCGCAATGGGCAAGACACGTGCACAAAGGAGTCGACAGTCTAACCGCTCTTTTGCGGGGCGGGAAGAAACTGAAGTCATTCCAGCTGAGCTGGCAGTTCACTCAGTTTGCCGATCATATCAAGTACTTTGGAAGTCTAAAAGTATCAGGACCCATTGTGATAACGCAGCATTTTGACGATGCATCTGTAAAGGACGGCCAAACAATAACGTCAGAAAGAGAGGACAGGATGAAGTCACTCATCAAGACCATGCAAGGATTGCAACGTAAGTACCTGTTTCTTGGAGAATCAAGAACGATACTGAATAACGTAGCGAACGCCGTTGCCGAATATGATTGTGTAGTATCCCAGACACCGGATAGGATTGGACCGCTTAGAAAACGGTCCGAAATGCAGATACGAATGTCGACACAGTGACTTGGGTTTGTTGTCCGTCAACTCGAGTTGGAAATCGATCCTGTTCTGAAAGATTCTCGAATCGAGTGACTGGGTTCAGCAATGTGTCATACGTGGTTGAGCGCTTGGTCGATGAAATAGCTGAATTGAGGGGAGTGACTACCAATTCCGAAGCAGATGGAGGCTCAAGGGTTGCAACAGTGGACTTTTATCTGGCGAAGAACTGTTGATGAGAAGGCATTCACTGAAAGGCAGGAACTGCGTGAAAGAAGTCGATTCGGGAGCCGCATGAAACCCATAGAGGCCCGCGGGGTTGGTATGAATTCGACCTGACCAAGACGGGATCCACCAGTCAATGATGGAAGCAGAGATCATATCAGTAGGAGTATGAGGATGGCCATACCAGCCATGGCATTCATTGTTCGGGAATGTTCAAGCTGTCTGGGACAAAGGTGAAGGACTACCGTACAAGACCCAAACATGATGGGCAAGCAGATATCTAGCAAATATACGCAGCGTATACAACATGCAGCCATTGAGAAGATTCGGCACCTGTCCCTGGACTAGTAGTCGATTCAGTTCTCCCTCTGAAACTTGAATTTTGACCTCTCCTCTCTCCTCCGCGTTTGAGCTCGGACCCTCCAAGCGCTCGAAAGTGAGACCGTAGAATTGACGTCTGTCTCTGTCTGCCTACCAAATACAAACGCCACCAAGTAAATACTTATCAATCGCCGCCCCCGGTTGGAATTGATTCCAACGCATTCTCTTGCAACGCACGCGTCGCATTCCGCACCTACACTTTCCTTGCCGTGACCTGCTCGTGGGCAATCCGCTCCACGAGCAAAACCGATTGCAAACACGGCGAACCTACCATCCAACAAACGCAGGAGACTCACCCCGGCCGACGACATAGGCACACAAGAACCTCGTACTTCCAGGGTCGAAATTGCTAGCAGCACCATAGCCTCGTCGCCCGAAAGAACGACCGATTCAGCCTCCCCAGAGCCTCGCAGGTACATACCTCCACATCTTCAACCAGAGATCCTGGAAGCTGCTTTTGCGAACGGCGAGCGAGTCAGCTCTGCTAGTTCTCCCAGTGAAGCTTACGCCGGCTTGTGCTTGGACAGTATTGAGGAACCAGCAGCGGAGACAGCGACGGGGATGAGTGCAGATACCGGTCGGAGGGACTCCCTCTCTCGTGAAATCAATGGAGCTACGTCTTCGAATACTGGTGCTTCTAATGTGAATGGGAACGGTACGCAGGCGGAGGGAACGCGTTCACGCTCACAGTCGCCTGCTAAGAGGAGGGCAGAGGAGATGGAGGACGGCGATGCTACGGATAAGGTGGAACAAATGGAGGTTGATGGGAGTGCTACACCTCTCCAGAATAGGCAATCTTCAACAATAACTCACCCGGTACGTCATGTCTTTACTGTCCTGCTTCGCTGCACTTGGACGCTAGCTCCCTTGCAAAACGCCCTTTATCTGGCTGCGTGGTCAAAGAATTTCTGGCAATCTCTGAAATCAACACGTCAAAAACTTATCGCTATGGATTTTGGATCACGCGTTCAAAATGCTAACAGTGTTCACACAGATTCTGAAACCCTCCTCCAGCCGAGAGACACGCGATAAGTCTGTAGACATGCTGGGTCAGGCACAAACCGACGGCCCAGCCAAAGACCTGCCATCTATCGATGATCAAGTCAAGACCATTATGGAACAGATGGCGGCCTCACAGGCAGACACAAGAGATGGAGATATAGGCTTTGCTGTGTCTATGGCATGGCTTAATCGTGTTCTGGCAAGATGCTCCGCCAGTAAAGACCATGGGCCATTCGATAAGAGCGTGTTGGAGGGAGAGATTGGCCCCATTGACAATTCGGACATATTACTCTCAAGTGAGTCGTCGAACAAAGGTGCGGCTCAGCATATTTATTCATCTCACGATCAAGATCGCAAAGTTCTGACAATCTTAAGAAATGGATTGTCAAACCTCTCACGATCTTAATCGCGAGTGCAGGCAACGCTTTACACCAGATCTTGTTGCTAACGTTCATAGATCCGCTAGAAACTAGTATCAAAGATGACTACGGCGATGTCTTTGTCCCTCTCAAGCCTGGTATGGCCATGACCACCAGTCTGGAGATCTTGCCTTTCAAGGCATACAAATTGATCAAGAAATGGTATGGAGTGCTACCTGGCCAGGCTGAGATCCAGCGATACGCCCACGCCACTGCAGAGGACGCCGAGGCAATCGACCAGCACGTGCAATGGGAGCTGTATCCTCCAATTTTCACGATCCGAAAGCTAGCCAAATCCACGGCACTGGGTGACAAGCACAAGGTCAAGGACTTCAATACCAAAGCCCCTCGACTCGTCGCAAGCCGCAGCAATAAATTTCATAAGTTTTTGCTGCGTGCGAAGGAGGCTGCAATGATACCGAAGGAGACCAAGGTGAAAGTGTGGCGGGTCCTCGAGGTAGAGGCCGCGAGTAATACTGAGTCGGGCAAGGGAAAGACATCCGTTTCCATGCTCAGCCCTCCAGCTTCCCATAATGGATCCTCGCGAGAGTCATCTCCCGCGCCTCAGCCACCACCTGTACTCCCATTGTTTCTAAGCAAAGAAGCTTTCAAGAATATGGCCGAATTGACTGAACGCGAACACGTTGATATGAAGGACGAAACCAACAATCCTAACTACAACGGAAGTATCCAACTCGGTACTCTTGGACTTGCCGCCGACCAGGTGCTCATTCTCGAGGAGCAACTAACTTACCTCGGAAAAGAGGAATTCACCTCTGACATCAAGGCGACCAAGAATGGTAAAACGGACTTGGTTTCTGGCGGCATACTCGGCGCAAGCGGGGGAAGTGGCAGAAGTAGTCCTGTGCCTGCAGGAGCCGTGACACGAGGTAGACATCGACAACAAGGTCGCTCAAAAGGCACCGTTGGTCTCACAAATTTGGGTAACACGTGCTACATGAATTCTGCGCTTCAGTGCGTTAGAGCAAATGCAGAGCTCACCACATATTTTCTCGCTGGACAATGGACGAGCGATCTGAACCCGAAGAACCCGCTTGGATATGGCGGCGCTATCGCAAAGCAATACCAAATGCTTCTCGACTCCATATACAAGCAGAATAATTCTTCTGTGCCTCCGCGGACGTTCAAGAACACCCTCGGCAAATATGGACCTCAATTCTCGGGCTTTGGCCAACAAGACTCCCAGGAGTTTATGAGCTTCCTTCTCGACGCGTTGCACGAGGACCTCAACCGAATTGACAAGAAGCCTTACATCGAAAATCCCGACTCTGATGACAACAAGGTCGCAGATCCCGAGTATGTCAAGGAGCTGGGTGAAATCTACCGATCAAACTATCGCAAGCGCAACGACTCTGTTGTCACCGATCTCTTCAATGGCTTTTACAAGAACATGATGGTTTGTCCGACTTGCGAAAAAGTCAGCATTACTTTCGATCCCTACTCTCTTCTCACCCTCCAGTTGCCGATTGAGCACAGCTTCCAGTTTCAATTCATGTACTATCCACTTCATGGAGCCCCTGTTATGGTCGACATTGATATGGACAAGCACAGCACCATACGCCAGGTGAAGGAGTATATTGGTTCCAAAATGAACACTGATGCTAAGCGAATTATGCTCGCCGAGACCTTCAACAACAAGTTTTTTCGTACTTGTGAAGACAAGACTGTTCTTTCGGAATCCAATATTCAGCCTCGCGATGTCATGGTCATGTACGAGCTAGAGGATGTCCCATCGAATTTTCCACCTCCAAAGAAGAAGACGAAGGCAAAATCCATGCTTCTGTACCAACAAGACTCTGAGGAAGAAGATCTACCCCATAGCGAGTCACCCTTGAGTGATCGCATGATGGTTCCTGTGTTCTTTCGCGCACAATCAAATGCTTATAACAACAGCAAGAGTTTGGTTCTTACTCCAACTTTCATTATCGTAAGACGGGACGAGCAGGTCAGCTATACCGAGATATATCGCAAAGTTCTTTCCCGAATCGCCAATCAAACTACTAGGCCCTTTCTCACTGAAAGCGAAAGCCAAGCCCAGTCTGGCACCTCAACACCAGCCACAGACCAAGACGTCGTCATTACTACCGAAGAAGATGCCGCAGATCCAAGTCTGGCAACGCGTTCAGTCGAGAGTGAGGACGGCATGGTAGATGTTCTTATGGACGATGATGTGGCCAATGCTCACAGTGAGCAGGAAAGTTCTTCCTCGCCCACCGCAGATACTTCGATAGCTTCCGTTCTTCGGCCCGGCACCCCAATTCCAGAATCTCTCTGGTCCATCATGGAGCTCAAGATAATGCCCGCTGGCACAGAAATGATCTCTACTGGCTGGAATAGCGTAGATGGAAGTAAGAACTACACCACAATGTCCTCTCGTCTGCCCAAGGTTGTTGAGTCCTCCCCGGAATCATCACCTGCTGTGTCGCCGGAGAGTTCAGATGTCGACGAGATCTTGGAGGAAGTTGTACCAAGCGCTCAACCTAGCTTTTCCACCGATGCACACGGGGAGAACGAAGATGAGGATGACGACAGAGCATTGTTGATGTACGAAAACAACAAACCTTCAGGCGCCCATAACCCGAAAGCCAACGGAAAGAATGTCAAAAAGAAGAATCGCAACAAGAAGAAGATGACCACGTATTCAAAGAAGGGACAAAATCAACATCGTCCACAAAAACAAACTGAACAACGAGCTTCGGCATCGCCGGAGGCCACCAAGAGCAATGCTGACGATGGCAACCCAGCCCTTGTTCGCATTGGCGAGGCCATCGTTGTCGACTTTGACTATGGCGCATATGACGCCCTTTTCAACGGCGACGGTCACGATAGTCGTGGACAAGACACATCGAAGTCAGTGCCTGTATTATCCGACTCTATTTTAGAGGAGAAGAGATCAAAACGAGCGGCAAACAAGAAGAATGGTATCTCGTTGGATGATTGCTTCACTGCCACGTCGAAAGGTGAGGTTCTGACGGAGGAGAACCAATGGTATTGTAACCGTTGCAAAGAGTTGAGACAGGCTGAGAAGACTCTCGAGATCTGGACTGCTCCTGACGTCCTTGTCATACATCTCAAACGTTTTAGCGCCAGCCGCAACCTTCGGGACAAGATTGATGTAAGAGTCGACTTTCCCATCGACGGTCTCGATCTCACGGACAGAGTCGGTGTGAGTGATGGAAAGACACTTAAATACGACTTGTTTGCCGTCGATAATCATTACGGCGGCTTAGGAGGTGGTCATTATACTGCCTTCGCAAAAAATTTCCTGGATGACAAATGGTACGAGTACAATGGTAAGTGGTTCTCAATGGCTTCCAGAAGAGCCAATGCTAACAGTCTGCCACAGATTCGTCGGTCTCTCAATGCTCACCCACCAAAGCCATCACCTCTGCGGCCTATCTTCTGTTCTATCGTCGGCAATCAAACGATGCCCCTTTAGGCCCAGCGATGGTGAATAACTGGTTTCGCAATTACTGGGATGGCGGAGATGAATCTGACAGCTCCTCCCGTGCCGAGTCACCTGCTAACAATTCGGGAAAAGGCCAGCGCCTCGGCGAAGTTACCTCCAAGGGGTCGTCGAGCGCATTAGTCGTAGCAGGAGCGGGTCGCCATCCTCGTGGGGGCGCGGGTGGTTCGGCGGCGACCAACAATCTAACGAACAACAATCTCGATGACTCGTATGATGGTGATGAGGACGAAGGTGTGGGCGGTATGGATTACGATGATCAGCCTTCGATTGGACCTGCGCTGCCTGGCTACGGTGACACTACCAACAACTTTTCCATCAGTGATACTTTCAATGCTGGATGGGGCTTTGGCGGTATGCTGAACCAAGAGGTGCAGAAGGACGATGATAACGATAGCATGACGGGCATTGATGGCGAGGAAGAAGTTGGTGGTGCTGACTTCAGACATATGGAAGCCTTTGGGGACGACGGTCACGATTACTCGACGTTTGGTAACGGTGCTGACTCTGGCCATCATGGAAGTCCTGTGCTAGATTCCTTGGAGTATGATGAGAATGTTCCAGACGTGATCGATTATAGCCATGGCTTGCTGGCAGATCATAGTGTGGAGACTCATGAAGTCATCCCGGCATCGGCGTTTGTTGCGATGGATGGGACTGAGGATGTGGAGGAGGAGGTTGCGGAGGTCAGGCTTGAGGATGATGAGGCGGTTGTTGATGATGCTAAAAAGCAATAAACAGCTGGGAGGGTCGTTGTACGATTTTTGTTTTGGCGGTTGAAGTAGAACAAACATAAGATGAGGCATGCGTAAATGGGTATCATGAGAGGAAACGTGGGAGGAGGAGTTTTGAAAGAAGATGGTTCATGATGCTACAGGGGATAAATGTATCTATGATCTATGGCTTCGGATGCATTTTCTTGAGGTATACATGCATGGCTTGCGCTGGGTTGGGACACGCCCATGGGCGCAAATGCATTGTTGTTCTTTTGCTCGTGGTGTTTGCTTTGGTGTGGTGTCTCGCTTGCTCACATAACTACGAATGATGTAGAAAGCAAATCCAGGTTGGTCAACGGAAGACTTAATAATCACAGCTTGCAAGTGGTCGTTGTTCGACATGGGTGGGCAAGGCGGGCCTCGAGAATCAGATTGTAGATTTTGTTCCTGATGCCTCGTTGCCAAAGTCTGAGAGGCCATCGCTCCTCGTGAGCTGCCTGAGGAAGGGGAATAGATTTCTATTAGTAGATGCGTTTGGAGGTGAAGTACTCGCGGCGATGATTGATGGAAGGGTGGAGGTGGAAAAGCGCCGGAGTGAGGAGTGAGGCACGATGGGCGCAGAATGAGGTCTGGGCGCAGTATGAGGTCTGGGCGCATTGATTACCATGTACATATACCTCCTAGACCCTCTCTCTCATCCCGAAACCGAGCCTCCTCATACCATCACAGCTGCAGGACAGAGACAGGTAGCAGCACCTATGAGGCTCCTGTTCGGAGAATCCTCTGGCCGGTATTGACATTGTCTCTGTTGAGAAGGTAGTGCTGGACTACGGACGGCAATTCGTTCCTGAGATAGTCAAACTGTTCCTAAGTCTCAATCTGCATCATTTCCTCTGCATTGAAGGATGTGTACCAGAGGTCAAACTCCGAGGAGAGCTTACCTCGTACTGTAGCAGCGGCACTCACCTTCAGAAGGCACAAGAACATAGACAGACTGAGCAGACAGCGAGTCACCGGCTGAGGATCACTGGGATCCGAACTACTTCGGCCACTTTGCACAACTTCCTCTCCGCAACCAGGAGACAGACCACAGCTACCCATTACGCACCCTGAGATCCAGTCAAGCAAGCAGCGATTTCGAAGTCTTTGACCCCATCCTCCTCCCCTCGGCGCAGTACTATCTTTGCAAGATGTATACGTCGACCAGCACTGACAAGCCTCTTACTCGAAGATACATCTACACCAGTAGTGCTTCCAATGATCCCGACGCATCAGAAACCTCTGCGATCGGAGAGGGGCTCCGAAGACTCAGCTCAAAGCTCCACATCACATCACCACCCAACGACGGCGATAAGACACGGCAGCGCAAACGAAATAAGCCGCCGATCGCTATACCAACCCGTTGAACGGACCTGGTGCTGTGTATTTCCTTTCTCGACTTCATCCTGCTGCGCCTAATTCGGACTATACCGAACCTTGCCTCGACGCATGCATTTACACACACAAAGAGGATAAAGGAGCAAGAGCCTGGCAAATTTACAAACTTCGAATGATATAGCCATTACCGCTGGATTGGACAAACGGCACGTTGCGCAGCGCTACTCCGCAGACACAGGCTTTGCGTTAAGAATTAGAGACGTTCTGAATGCGGCCGCAACCGGCTGTCGTCCGGAGGCATCATTGAATAGGCTCGATTGGCCTGAGGGACAAGAGTTTTCAACCGTGTGGTGATGAAAGAGCTCACGAGGCCAAGCATGCCAACGGTTTATATTATATCGAGGAATTTGCCTTCGCCCATATTCCAGGCTTTGCAAGGATTCTTCGTACATCCGACATACAAACAGGATATTCCCACGATGCTATTCAAGACGATGCTTTCGAGGTCATCTTGGCCCTGAAACTCTATCCTCGGATGGATTTGAGCTTCTTGGCGCATTCGATCTGTGACTGCTCGATGCCATTTCAGTGCCACTCTCCACATGAGCACGTCGATGGACGGATAATTCCGGATATCTGTATGGCCTGGCTTCATCGATACAACCTATATCCCGTCTTGAAGGACGTGAGAGTTCCCTTCGAAACAAACAGAAGCTGTTTTCTTAAAGCGTCTGCGTTCGCTGGTCCAGCATGTTGATGACAGACACTATCCAGACTTGGGTCTGTTTGTGCTAGCGACCGCTAGGCAAGGATTGACACCAATCATTGGGCTGCTGTGACCTCGCTGCAATCGATCTATCGTCCTAGTCTTCGGCAGACGTGGTCATCGAGAACATCACCTTGACAACCTTTGGTACAGGCCGAATCAGACTCGCGTAGTCCAGATATTGTCACCTGAAGATAGGAATGATCCTAGACGACTGAGTACTTCAGTGCCAACTTGGTCGCGTGGGCGAGGCAATCCTGCTCTCCCATAGAACCCGGATGGTCTTTTTTTATATCCAGACTGCAGAACAGGTCAGGTATACTACTGAATTGCTCAAGCCTCGACCAAGGAGGGCCGCCAGCAATAGCGCTACATGTGAAACCGTTTGACATAACCAACATGCACGCCCGCCGTAGCGCTCGCTGGCCACGATGCAATACGGTATATGCATGAGCAGTCGTTGAGCCACCCGAGAGTGTGCCTGAACTGGTTGACACTTCGGACAAAGACAGGGTCTCCAAGGGAATTTTCCACTTCTCGAAAAGAAGGAATTCTGCCGTGTATGTTCTGAGACCGTGGGCCATCGATCAAGGAATCAGCCGTGGTCTGATGAATGTTCTGGCTCGTGTGCAGAGAGGCAGAGGCATGGTCGTCGCGAGAAGAGTAGGCGGAATCCTAGTTGCAATATATGCATCGAGAACCGTCCAGTATGGCTCGTATTCGGAGAGACGGCGGCGCGGTCTTTGCGGCAAGGAGGATGGAAGTGACGCTGAAAAGTCGAGGTCATCGTGTGTGATGGTGTGTATTCGTAGTGCGCCAAACGGAGAGAAGAGATTGTGGGAGGCGGAGAAATGAAGCCCGACAAGTGCTTGTAGTGAACGGATTCGTGGTGTGCCTGGGACTCTACTCCATCGACCCGTCTACAAGGCATTGTCGCTGTCAACAGTGGGGTTACCAGTTGTAGTATTCTGCCCTGAACGACCACTCCGGCCAAATCGACTGCTCTTACACTGATCATCACGCACATGACTTTATGTGTCAACATTCTCACAAACATTACATGAACTTGGAAGCTTCACTTCGACAACCCAGTGTCTTTCAACATCACCGTTCCTCGCAACCAGCCCATAGGTAGGACCATCCAAAGGGCACAGAAGAAAAGCCTCTGGATGTCAGACTCACAAGGATTTTGGATCCGAATTTGGCGGTGGAACTCGCAATTTCGTGCAGCTTTGCGCACCAAGATCAAGGTACGTGGTAACTGCTCCTGGCCCGCCTCACCCAATGAGCCGCCGCTTGATATTTTGCTGACTATTCAGATGAGCTCTACAATCGCGTCTAAGAAACTTGCTGCGGCCACCACAATCGTCTTCCTGAAGCAGGATTCAAGTCAGAAAAGCTTTTCGGACCTGCCAGGCGAACTGCGAAACAAGATCTATCGACTTTGCATCGTCAACCCAATTCCAATCGTTCTGGACGTCTTGGAGCGCAAAGCCAGAGTGTATTATGAGGACAACAACGTGAAAGGGGCGTACAAACCCTATCGCGACGTTACCACAGCCCTTCTTCGGACCTGCAAAGCTATCAACGCGGAGACTACACCAATCCTCCTCGGCGAAAATACCTTCGTGATTGACGTAGGTGGCAGATGGGTCTTCGACGATGTACCTTCCCACCCTCAACCATTCCCAAACCTCGCTCTCATTCGCCGTCTTGTCATACGATTTCAATTGCCAAGCGAGCCGATTCTTATTCGCTCGGGCAACATACAGGACCGACTTGCTGCCCTCGAAAATGTCTTCGAACGCATCGAACACTTGCATTTCTGTGCAGTCGAGACACACTCACGTGGAGGTAGGGTTGGTGCCTACATACACAAGCAATGGGTTGAACAACTAGATGGCTTCCTCACAATGGTCAGCTCTGCCAAAGCTACCCAGGAGATCTTCATCCCTGTCAGCCATGGCACGTTTGGCAGCGTGCCAGAGGACCTGTGGAAGGAGAAGTCTGAACAGGCCTCCCCCAACAGGGATCTGCCCACGCCACCAGAGTGGTGTCCTCCAACATTCTCTTGTACAGACTGGGGCGCGTTCAGCCTATGGGCTAGTGGACCGAATCCTTCGACGAGAATCGAACCACCAGCATGCACTTGCTCCAAGGTTCTCAATCCCATCATCGACAGATTGAAGCCCAAAATCACTCACGAATGCCGCCATTCCGGCGAGAAGGTTCATTCATTGACGGAGTACCATTGAGGAGGATGAATTGCATAGACTGGGAAAAGATTGCTGATCTGGGGGTGACAGCGATAGATTCCTAGTTAATTCCAACTGGGACATGATAGCGGGCATGAAATATGAATAACATGGATTTTGATAACATGAAAACTGGACACTGGTGATAATCAGTGCATTTAATGGTACTTCAGCTCCCTTAATATGACTGCCAGAGATACAGAAATATCGATCTTGAAATCGTCATGTCATGGAAGAGTGGGTTGGTCCTCAGTTCGAGGATAATGTGCTGGAGTGAGGTAATTGCTGGCTGAGGCAAGTATGTGGTCGTGTTCAGGGTGTTGTATTCTGGTGATTTACAATACTTTGGTACTTTGTTTCGGAGAAACAACAACGAAACTTCAACTTTCAAGGAACGCACAACTGAATCATGGAAGGATGTACTCTTGTCCCGACTCGTCGCTGTCTGAAAGCGTGCGTCTACTATTGCGACGTATTCATTTATTGCGAAAGCTGTGGTTACAATGGATTGATGAGCAGTTTGGAAGAAGGCAAAGGTATGTTCTCAACTCTTATCTACAGTTCGTACGAGCAGTCACTCACTTATATATAGGTGGCTGTAATAGGACAATTTCCAATTCGCAAGAAACCAGAGGTACTCTTTCCCTTCCATTCATCACTTGCACGAGAGATGGCTGACTCTCGAATAGGCATTACTACCACAAACATCTCCACCATTCCTTCCAACCTACAATTCCACAAACTCCTCTCCTCCCACGCAGGGTTCCCCGATCTCCCCGGCGAGATCCGAAACAAAATCTACAAACTATCACTCCTCTCCACGACTGCAGTCGACGTCGATATCCGGGACAACACTCGCTTCAATCGCGGCGGCAATCCGAATTTTGGTGTCTCTTCACAACTACTGAGAGTGTGTAAACGAATCAAGTATGAGACGCAGGCTTTGCTTGTTAGTATGAATACGATTCGGATACAGTTGGATCATTTGTTCATGTCTCGACATGAACATGTTCATCCCCAACGGCAGATGTTGCTTAGGTCGACCCCCACAAATCTCACCACTACACCCATTTCGCCCATCTTCTCTTCCATGCGCAAGATCGTCCTCTGCATGGTCAACGAGAGGTTCCATCCCCCCCAGAGCGGTAATGTGCCGCCATTCTTGAACAACTTGGACAACAATCTCAAGTCCCTGACTGTAGAAGTTGACGATCCCCCTCTAATCCGCCATATCCCACGTATACTCCAGGATATCCCAGACATCGAGGAAGTCATTGTCAGACATGTGGGAGTTATGGTGGAAGATATGCAGATGGGTGTTTGGAGGCAATTCCGATGGACTCCCACTCCGCCGTTGGTCCCGTTTTGTATTTGTGATAAAGGACCTTTCATGATTCAGACGGTGCTCGATGAGATGACTGCGAGTAAGCGAACCCCATCCTTCCTTTCCTCGTCTGGTGATCAAGTGGAGGGAAGCGCTATGCTAATTTCCGCGTGTCTAGGATACTCGAGGTTTCGGTACGAGTGTACTGCTGTAGCGGCACCATTTTGAGATTTCAGGCCACTGGGTTGTGTGGCGGCACTTTGAGGTGCGTGGATCGATACTGCGGTTCACTTGATGGTTGCGCCTGTCCTGTATAATCGGAGTGGGAAAGGTACCTTATCTGTGAATGATCTCGGATGACTGCTTCATAGAAGGACGTCTTCTTCAGATATTCATCATTGTTCTCCCATTATTCTTCAATTCGACAGGGAGGGCGAAGCAGCTGTGGCGAAGGTTGAAGATATATTCACTACTGGGGTCCAGACCTGGATCTCATCTGGAGTGAACATCGTTGCGGATGAAGAAGAGGATGAGTTAGATGAGGTGGAGTCGGTGGACTTTTGCTGGCGTCCTTCTTGGGCATTTGGTCAACCATTGTTCAAGCTGTCAGTATATGAAGAGTTGTATTTGCAAGAGCTGTTATCTTGAAGGGACGTCTGTATCCTTGAAGGTCGTATTCATATCTCAGATTTGATCCTCGAAAAGACAATGGAGCTGGCAATTATGCTTGTGGACAATTCATACGACAAAAGCGGTCTTGGGGGAGAGCTATTGGCTCTGCAAAAGCCCGTGAACGCGTAAGCCAAGATACATCACACACAGAAAAGCGATTTTGGAATCATTGTTTGAGTAACCGCAAACGGTGCCATCGTTTCTTCTCAGACTTCAAGAACGCTCTTCTCTATCAATGTGACCGATTCCCGAACCTTGGGACACCAATGTAGCCTTAAAAGCTCGCCTTCCCAAGCTGTACTTGCAAACGGATTGCTGCCTTCGACTTCACCTCTTAAAGCATCGAACATTCCATCACCGCGACGCTCCTCGGTATTCCACAAGCCTGCCACTTTGCGACCGTGTGTCTTGGTTGTCGCTGCTAATAGGCTCAACATTGCTTGACATGACTTTTGAGGAAGATGAAGTGATGCTGTAAGCAATTGTTTTGTGAATGCAGCGATGCGGATTGGCGGAACGGCGCGAACAGCGAGTGGCGGCAGCAACACTGATGATAGGCATCTGATGAGCAAGACAGTTGTGGTTTGCGCGTTGACTTTGTTTTTAATCATGGCTGGATTGTCGTGGTCTCCGTTCGGGTCCGGCAGATGCATTGATTTTGGCCCAAGTTCGATGTCGCAATTAAGCGCCACCGGATACAAAGTTCGATAGAGATGGGTGATGAAAAAGCTTAGATCGAGATGGAGTGTACCAGCAGATTTGGCAGCATCCTGCCCTTGGAGAAGAGCGAAAGCGGTGACCACGCACAGCAAAGCCTCGCGAGTAACATTCCGCGTGCCGTCTTGCTCTTCCTCTTCTTCTTCACCGTCCTCATTGAGATTTGCTTCAGTCTCCCTGATGAGATCTTTCAAGGCTTCCAAGATGTCACCGAAAAACTCCTGGTTGATGCGATCGGCGTACCGTGCGAGACCCTCGAGTACAGCGCCCATCAATTGAGGTGGCTTCGCTTGCAAGATTCTGAAGTATGTGATGAAGACCATCTTCAGCATTTCTGACTGCATCTGGTCTCGTTCCTCGTGACTGACAATCGCATCGGCTTCTTTCAGCTCCTTTTCGACTACTTTTCGTTCTTTTCGCTCCTTGCGTTGTTTCTTGGTTAGGAACTCGCGGTTCTTCTTCTTGAGCTTCAGACCTGGCTGTTCTTCAGTTCTCTGCTTGTCGACACCATGATGTGACCCTTTCGACGTGAATTCTGTGAGTAGCCGGAGATGCAAAAACGTGTTCAGAACACTCTCGTGCACGTTGAAGTTCTTTGCCTTGATCATCCTCGTCAATTGTGTTACGGCATCCAGAGAAGGATGCCCATCGTCATCTTTCCTGAACAGATCCTCCAATAAAAGCAAACACTTCTTGTAATCGTCATCTATCCGCTTCGTGCTCAGTTTCGTGATCAGAATCTTGACCAGGTCGCCTCGGAAATTGAAATGCGGAACGGCCAACAGCAACTGTCCAGCACAAGACAATGCCACAGATGCCAAACCTGAAGCATCCGCCCATGTCTGATCTTTTGACCCTTTCGCACACTTCTCCAATTCCCGCACGTACGACTGGTACCCGCCCACGAGAGCCTGCTCGTAGTTTCTCAACTTCTTGACCTCCTTGGACAATTTTTGTTGCATCTCATCTTCTGCTGCCGGTCGTATCCTGTATCCTGGTATGATGTCCTTGTATACTGCGCATTGTGTGGCCAAAGCCAGCTTCTTGATTATCACGTTCCTCGATGCCGCGAATTGTGTGAGAGACCGAAGTGAGGCCATGTGCTCTTCAGGATCCTCGTTGATCAGACCCGCCAATCTTGCCATCTCTTCTTTGGCCTCGAGAATTTGCTCGCGTGTAGACTTCTTTGGCTCTGCTTCCTTCTCTTCGCCGTCCATGTCCAGGTCTTCCACTTCAGTATTCGCGGCGGCATAATCCGTGGCTTGAATCAATGGCGCTTCCTGTGCTATCCAGCCTTCTGAGGTCTTGATCGGGAGCCTTCCACTGCCGGCAGCTTTGATTTTGCGTATCCGCTGCTCGTATTCCTGCTCATTGTCCCATTTTTTCTCGGGTTGTCCTCGTTGGGTGTTGCTGGCCTCATCTTCGGACTCGGGAGGTGAGAGCTTGCGCCTCTTTGGAAGTGGATATCTCGACATGGTGACCAATTGGTTATAGGCCTGGGTATTTGCTCTGGGAGTGTTTTCGATATGCGGAGGGAAAAAAAAGGTGGATAGACCCTGGAATTGCTTGGAATATCGTAGTCTATCCGCGCGGCTAAAAAATATAGACGACTAAGATTTCTTCGGACTATAACTCACTATGTCTTTTGGCCTTTGAATATCACCAACCTCATTCCGCTCATATACTCTTCGAAGAGCTCCAGGAGTCACAAGAAGATTGATCGCCCATCTCACAAAAACCGCTTTCATCCGTTGTATCTATTCTGTATGAGCCGCGATCCACGTTAAAACCCGCCAGTTTGCGCCAGCAAGGACAACTTCACTATCTTTACATTTGAAGCATCAAACTCTCTGCCAGAGCGTCTCCAGGCCTCCTTACAGCCGACATGCGATCTTTGACGGAAACCGTGCGAATCTCTTGGTTGAGATACCTGAACGTTAGTAACATGTTATAGGAGACGAAGACTCTGTTCGAGAAGCTCGCCTTTTTGTAAGTCTTCATGTATCTTCAAAATTTTGAGCTAACTCATCGTTTCAGCACAGGGGCGTCCTTAAAGCAATTAATCGGTTCGTAGTAACACAGTACAAGTGCTTGGATTAACCTGGATTACTTTGCTAACACATGCTCCAGACCCTCCTATGGTTGCCGGCGTGGCAGGCGAGCGTAGCGTCTTTAGAGTTCAAGGCTCAAGAATCTATTACGTTAGGGAATCTCTCGCGAACTTGGCAACCTCGTAAGTATCAACGATTTGTTAAGATGGGGATTCTGGGATTCTTTCACTGACCCCTTCTAGCGTGGCCAGAGACAACCTCCTATCATTAGGGTATACGATAGCCCACATACCCTCGATTTAAATCAGAATCCTGACCCGTTTAGCACCTGTATTGGCAAGTTCACGAAAACAGGCAAATGTCGCCTCCACATTACGTCGCTTGATCTCATTGCCCCCTTGAGCCGTTATAAGGTGATGCGAGCCCCTTCTTCCCTTGTTCATTATGACTGACAGCTTCAGATTTGGATAAAGCCCAATGGTGAAATGCCATTCTTGTATGGAGGTAAGAAGGGCCCAACCTGTTTATTGTCCAAACATCGTCTAATATACGCCAGGTAACATACTCAAAGCTCATGTCGGGAGATGGAGTGAGGACTGCCCGGAGCATCAGGGGGTCGTGGTTCTAAGCATGAACGACACACCATTGGTAAATTGGGTCCCGAAATGATATTTTTGCGACCACTAACAGAAACCAAGGGATTCGGGGTTACGGCAAAGTCAACAGCAGAAGCGCGGAGAATGGACCCAACTGGTGTGACGGTCTTCAGACAGGCGGATATAGGCGAGTACTTGCGTGAGGAAGATACGCTATTCCAGACTTGAAGAAGCTACGTACGAGTTCGAAAAAGGAAAGGCACAGGTGGGAATTTCCAGGGCTGTTGCGGTGTACATCTGGGTCTGCAGAAAAGAATAGTTGTGCACAATCAAGCATGAGGAAGCTTTAAACAACTCGCTACATGCGAGGGATGACCACACGGGCAGGCGAGATGAAAGGTTGGGTAAACATCTCTCTGACTACAATGCTTTTGATACTCTGGTGACAAGACATGCGCGCGGATAGAGACATGGTATGAGTCAAAATTTGTCTTAGTAATTGATTGTTGATTTCATGAACCAGAATCGATATCTTTCTACTCTCGACGCTCTCTCGTCCATGACTTTAGAGAGATCATTTGGAAACCGACAGTGATTGAGCCCATCTACCTCACGATATAGCCTTCAATGTTTCCGGCAAGAAAGGAGAAACGGATGCCAATCATTATCATCCGAGAATCATGTCTGCAGCTCTTCATCACTCATCGTTGACCCTTCATATCTCCACATCTTCCTCGATCATAGGGAAGCAGCTTATCGATAGGCCGATTCCATACAAACCATAGTCAGCCACCTCAATCGATCACTTGATGTACTGGGGAGAAGGAACGGAGCTGTTTCATGTCCTTCGCAGGTAGGTTTTGCGGAAGTGAAAAAATTAGTATGTTCCAGGCTCAAAGCCCGTTGAGTCCCTGTAGTAGACTTCAAAAGGTTGGAAGTACAGCGATATCTTGGCTTCAGGACTCTGTCAAAGCTTAGCGAGCAGGTCAAGATCATGGCTTTTTTGAAGGTCGGTCAGTGGAGAGAGGATATCGATGAACTTCCGGCATTTCGTATGTCGAACTGGTGGGAGAGTGGCGGAGATCGAACTTCATTCAGAAGTGTATGTCTAATTATAGGGTATCCCATCGACCGTATGATCGTAGAATTATCTTCTACCCGTCTGATTGGTACCATCTCGTCACCCGACTTCACTGCAATGTCGCGTCCAATTGAGACAAACCGCGCTTGTCGTAGCGAGCCAGCACGTCTATCGTATACAAAACTCGTCGTCCTTCCATTCATTCCTTTCGAAAACTCCATCCTCCAAGAACAATCATCGTAGCTCGAAGTCAGTTGGTCTATGATTAAGATCTGGTTACTGCCAATTGTTTACAGAGACCACTCAACGATTGCAACCACGAAAGTAATACGCTCGCTCATTTGAAGCATGCGTACTCCGCTCCTCGGCGCCTTAATAGTATTCTTCTTCACTCTGTCGGCAAGTAAAACTGTGAATCAAATCAACCTCGCAAACACTAATCGATAACTTCTCACCAGGCTCTGGCAAGATCCCAAGCTCTCCTCGCAAACTACACCCTCACCGACCCAACCTGGTATCTCGAAATCACCCCGGGCGGTCCTCGACAGAATTTCACCGGCACTGTCCAAGAAGCCATCGCCCAAGTCGCCTCAATCAATCCAAATTGGAAACAACAATTCAACTTCACCGTCCCCACGTACACTAATTTCACCTTCTATGCCGCTACGAATTGCGGCCCAGTCATCCAAGAGTCACGGTCTGGGTCTGATGCGGTGTTTTTCAGCCCCGCAACGTGTGCAGGCTATCACCTCACCGCGGCAGGACACAAGGCTATTTTAGAAGGCATACACTATCTCTCTCAAATCAAAGCACAACCAAGCCTTCCTGCAGGTCCGGCCTATTGCTCACGCGTCAGCTGTTCCTGGAACTCGGCGATATTCTGGTGCAACGATGTAAGCTCCCACCATCAGTCTTTGTAGCAAATTTATCTGAAGTGTTCGCTTTTGGCTGACAGCATTTCCAGAACCTTGTTCAGACGACGTTGGAGTCTTTTGGTCCAATTGCGGCTGGTGCTTTTTTCATCTCACAGCAATGTAGAACTTATTGGAGAGAGGGTTACGTCGCTGGTCAAGCTTTCAATAAGGATGGTTGGAATGTTTTTGTTAGTGGTGTAATTGGTGGCATATGCTGAGGGTGGTTGAAAGTTGCGGTGCGGTATTGTTTGGGATTTGATGATTATTGGAGCCTTAGAGCCAGTACCTGTTGTTAACGCGGTCTAGATATGCGACTTACTGGTACTTTTGAAATCTTTGGGACAATTTGGCGCAATATTCTCGACCGAATGGGCCGGCTTGGATGAATTTGATGTAGCAGTAACGTGACAAGATCCTGACCCATCACATCTCCGCGAATGTTGTTTGCTTTGAACGTAAAATCGCCGATCCGCTGGGAGTGATAGGTAAGGAAGCACGCAAGACCATCTCGTGGCTCCGGGTTCAGTGTCGGCATTGTCGAAAAGAATCCAAAGGAATCCCAATCAAGCGACATCGCCGTTGTATCGAAATTTTGAAATCTCAATGACCTGCAGCTCGTGACCTGCCAAACTCCCATGCTATCAAATCGTACGCAGCCTTGGTTAACCAGGTCAACAGTTGGTCATTGCATCTCGAGCACAGCAGCCGACGTGTGTATCGCCAAACAGCCTCATCGACCATGTTCCCTGCCTTATACGTGTTGCATCGGAGCGAAAGCCACGTTGTGGGTATGCAAACACGCGGGTTAGATGTCGGTTAGTGTCTGTCACCGTCGATGGCGATTGTTTTCGGATATCGGCTGCGTGCATGAAGGATTGATCGAGCGTCGGCTGTGTGCATGGTGAACTGATAAGGATGCCTGGTCCTAGAATTTGCAGGGTTGAGGAGTGATGGATGTTGTGATGATGAGTTTGTCAAAGGGAGGACTCGGAGTTGCGCAAGATGCTGGGAGGTTGAGGGTCAGGGGCAGCGGTCCGAAACGGCCGGGGTTAGTGAAATCCTGCACGTGACATTTGTGATTGCTTGTATAAACCCGGCCGTCATAAGCAGCTGGATTGATTGGGATATTTCAAACATGGTAGTGTCAGCAGGCCGATGCTATGTTGCTACCACGACTGCATGGGGCGCGTGTTTTGCTGAATTTCTAGTTCTACCCGTGCTGTGTCGTGAGCTCGTGATAGAAAACACACGTTCAGTTTTCACCGAGTACTAACTGTACCCACCAAAAAGTCAAGCCTTTGCCAACCAACGCCAGTCCGTCTTGTACATTCTTGCCAGTGCTACAAATGCTGCACCGACCAACATCACGAGCCCCGACCATAATCTTGCAAAATCGTATCCATGGCTTTGCAAAAGAGCTCCCGCAACAGGCGCTCCAATCAACGATGAACAGCCCATTGCCAAAAACACAGCGCCTACTCTTGCACCAAACATGGTCATATCGTCTGTCATGGTCGCCACACAAGTTGCCGGAAGCGAAACAACTGCCCCAGAGAAGAAGCCGTAGATGATGGAGATTGTGGCCAGTGGTCCGATGCTGTCCACTGGAATCCAAACGAGAGCCATGGAAGCGGCGATGACGATGGATGGAGCTTGCACATTCATAGGGCCGACCAGATCCGACAAGAGGTTGGAAATGATCCGCCCAATCACGCTTCCGGCGTTGACGATGGAGATAATGTTGGGCGCGGGAAGGCGTCTCATGTCGACATGAGTCGAGATGGCCCACGATTCGACAAAATCATAGTAGTTGAACCAACCCAGGAAAGTGAGGAACATTCCAATGGCATAAAACCCAAAGACCGGTTCTTGAAGCGCACGAAACTCGATTAGACATGATCGTCGCTGAGGTGGGTGCCGCATTCGAAGCAGGAAAAAGGAGGCAGAAAGTGTCGCGAAAGAGATCAGAGCGAGAATGCGGACGGCCCATGGGAATCCGAGACGAGGAATAATCTTAGAAAGCAGAGCTGGACACAGAACTCCTGCTAATGGCGATCCGGTGCTAACAATTCCGACAGCGACTCCACGTCGACGAACGAACCAAATATTAGGCATTGCTGCGGATGCCACGAGGAAAAGTGACATGCCTCCGCCGACACACAGGCCTTGACTGAGCATGAATTGGTAATAAGTGGTGGAGAGTGAGGTCATCATCAGACCAAAGACAACCAAAACTATGCCGATGAAAAGCATTTGTCGGAAGTGACCTGCGTCGAAAAATTTGCCGCTCAACGCACCGCAGAAAAGGAAGATGAAAACTTGCAATGAGCCGATCCATGCTATCGTTGAAGGAGAGGTTTGGTCTTTGATTCCACCATTGGTATAATATGCTTGGAAGGTGCCATATGAGACGAGTAGTCCCCAAGAATTGAACATGAGGAAAAAGCTGCCGACGACTTGAAGCCATGGTATGAGGCCAATATCGGTCGGCGGCAATGGTTGAGTGACCTCGTCTCCTTCGATGTTGGGCAATGACAGCATCGTGGATGATGGTATATCTTCTGATTTGCGGGGACTCGGTGTCGTATCCATAGTCGTTATCTTGATGTGTAGTGACGTTGCCAATTGATGTTCGCGTCGAACGCGTGGCAGGACGTGTAGTGAAGCTCAAGCAGAGAATGTCGCGAGAATGGTGTAAGCAGATGATCGTCAGCAGTTCCTTCTTTTGCAACAGTGTGCTCAGATCTGGAAAAGAATGAGAAGTAGCAAACTTGGATCAGTGGGTTTGAGAGGGAGCTGAGGATATATGGGAATGAAGACTGAAAGGAAGAACTTGGCTGGGAACGCTTAATCCCTGCACTACTCACCAATAACGGAGACGCTGGCGATGTCAAGAAAGATAACGACGAAGTAAATATATTGTGTCAAGTCGTTGATTAGCAGGCTGTAACGAGATGAAGGAGTACAAGTATAGTCACTCAACAGAACAAGAATGTGCAATCTTCGAGGCCGGTGCTGTTGGTGAGGTTGATGGATGATTAACGTAGGACCTGAGGCTCTTCCTTGGATACTTTCAACTTAGTTTGTAATGCTCAGCTCGGGATCGCTAGCGATGATCCTTTGGACAGTAAATGATACGGGGTTGTCGAAAAATCATCGACTATGATTCCGAGTTGAAAGATTAGGCTCAGATAACGAAAGACCTCCTCAAGCTGTTGCTATTCAAGGCAGAATTCGACATGACATGATGCACACTATCCTTGCAGAAACCTGCATGTGGAGAAAGGGTACATGAAGCACAACTGTGAGGCTTTGCCGAATGGTTGCTCAGAGCTAATCGTGATGAGCCTGACAGACCAGACGGTCGGTTCACGGTTCGTCGGGCGCTGGGACAACACGAGAGGCTTTGGCTAACGGTAGCCATCTTTGCCAGTCGCATGCCACTTATGGAATGTGTGAGAGGTGGCGGAGCTGTAGTAGGAGGTACAGCGTGTTGTCATTGATCATATAATGTTCCCATTTCATGAACACCAAAACGTGCAGTCGGCGGAACCGTGACGCTTCCTCGAAGGACCAGGACCTACACAGTATGGTTCTAGGGGCCTGTTCGTGAATTTAAGCCAATATAAGTCCGCATTATTGCGGACGTTGCATGTACGATGTGATCGCCTTTTTAGTTCCAATTTCACCGAACTATAGCGTGAAATCTGAAGATTGTATCAGCAGTTGTTATCTTCATCTTTAAAGATGAGTACATTTAGGAGGCCCATACCATATCTCACCACCTAATCGGCGCTCTGCTGAATAAGGCGCACCTGTAAATTTTGTACATGCAGATTAGGATCGAGCTCTAAGTACTCGTGGCTTCGATAGACGACTTCAAATATTCTCACACCCGTCTCTTACCTGTTTGATTCTTTCGCCAGCACATCTCACCTCATTCACCAGACCAACACCAGTTCCTGCATACGTAGCTGTCCTACCATAAGGACCCCATGCCTTTGCGAGGTTCATGGCCTCATCGTGCAGTACTTTGGCTTGCTCGTCTCGAAGTCGCGGATATTTCTCGCATCGAAAGCTTTTGGCCAGTCCCTTGTACCACGAAAACGGTCGTAGTATTGACTTTTGATGGTGTTTTGACCTCCATCCTAGGCTTCAATGACATGCTTTCGATACGCAGGGTTGATGGTGGCTTTATTGACTTCTTTTGGATGCTTTTCGAAGACGTAAAGCCCATTCATTGAGTTCTTCTTGTCCATGACGGGGAGCGAAGAGCGAGAAGGAGCCCCAATGATGAGTGGCACAGCAGTCCACGGCAGCACAGCCTTCAATTGTGTGATGGCTTGTCGTCGCATTGTAAATTAGAAGACGAGGGAGGGAAGGTTGAAGAGTGAGGGACCCTTTGCCACCTGCAAGAAGTGCGGGCGGACGTTGCTTTTTCCAAGTCACTACTATGTATTACTATACGGTTTCTATAGTCTGTACCTTTCCTTTGGCCCGTCCGAGTCTCATCTCCATCGTCAACCATCGTGCATCAAACGCTCACAGTTCCCTGCCTTCTCCGCGGCTCTATGATGGGAGTTGAGATCATTCTTGACTGTGCTCGACGTGATTTGAGCCTCTGAAGGACTTCCCATCGCCGGCCCCGGCAGCTGACAGACATTTCGAACGTTTCAAGAATACCAATGGCACAATTTGAATTACATAGGTGTGGCAGCCATCAGAGATGGCACTGCCTCGTAAGTACAAGTATCGATTGTATGTAAGAGCCCTTAGTTTCAATAATCCCAGGAAACTCAACTTCTGCAAGTGGTTTCGAGCAAGTTCCTCCAGCAAAAACGGCACCATCCATGTTGATATCTACCTCTAGGTATCAGGCTTCGTCTTCCTTCTTTCGATCACTCCAACGAAAATCCTCTGGCACTGCGCTTCCTCATCTGGCTAGTACGGGGGCTTTCTTTCTCTGAGACAAGCACAAGCTTTCGCCTCTGCGGCGGGATCAACAATTCTTTGCTGCCAGACGTTATCTGCAATTTCAACTCGTCAGAAAATGAACGATGTCGATGTGGAGGATATGGAGTCGAAATATTGAAAGCCTGAAAAGTCGACGGCGTTCTTGGCCTAAAGAATTCTAAGAGAAAATACAACTCATAACCATGGCACGCTGTGCCTCGACCGCAACAACATCGATTACAGCTTTACATCAGATCACTTTGTCTAAAATGCATTCTCAACCGCTCCTCACGCATTTTTCATCATCTCATCGGCCTGGGCATTGGTCTGCCAAATCATGGTTCTGGCCAGCGAAGCTTTCCGACCCTCCTCTCGGCCGTTAATCGCAAAGGAAAGGCCCACCACTAATCAATGCGCATGAAAAAGCGAAACAAAATTTCCCCTGGGGCTATGAGCCTGTCAGAAATGGCTGTGGCTAGAGCGAGCAAATTCCGAAGCATGAAGTGTTTACAGTTGGCAATCAATTCCACCAGCTTGAACAAGCTTCCACAGAGTTGAGACTAGGCTCTCTGTGACAGAGCAGTGCAGGCGGAGGCGCCTAACAACCCATTCTTGTCACGATGAACCAAGCATGCGAAGCTTTCGCCAAGTTGGCTGCAATCCTGTGCACGATCTCTTTTGCCCAAAAGATCTAAATTGGGTTGAAAGTAAGATAGAGCAGAGTGGATCAACCCATACCTTCAAAGACCTCACAGCCCCCTCACAATAGTAGTCTACAACTATGGTGATAGGTCCAAAGCACAGCTATAGTACTGCTCGATGGTTCTGGATACAGTTTGGCCTATACAGCCCACGCCACCGAGTCCAGTATCGACTAGGCAAGAATAGAAGAGTTCTTAAACTACAGTACCGATTGCCTTGCGATATTTGTCAATTATCAACCCAACTAAGCAGTTGATTAATATATTACTGTGTTGCAAGCGCCCTTGGGTAGATACATTCACAGGGACATCTAGATGCTATGACTGAATGAGCTGGTAGCCCTTCGCTTTCATGGATTATAGCACAGACATTGGGGAAAACGTTGAGAGCACTCAACCTCAATATCAACCCTGTATGAGTAGCTCGTTGTGGAAGAAAGGGTCAACCAAGGGAAATCCAGATGACTGAGTCTATAAAAGTTGTGACCGACCCAGGTCCTGAGCAGCATTAGCACAGCAGAACAGGACTTCATCATTATTTCATCATGCGCCTCAATCAGTTCACAGTGCTTGCTATCCTCGTCTACTGGTAAGGGCAACAATATTCGGCTTTCAACCTTCGACTAACAATTTGCCAGCGCTACCACAACAGCCCATCAAGGCCGAGTGGGAACTACCCATGTAGCCGACACTGCCAAGCACAGCGTTGATTCCATCGCCAAGTTCCCCGCCCTCACAGTGAAGCGGCGTGGCATCGAAAGCGCTGATGCCACCCTCGATACCTCCGAAGCTGCCGCCAGAGGCAAGAAGAAGCGCCGAAAGGGCAGGAACAGTGGCAGGACAAGTCGAAGACGCATTTTTGATGGTGTCAAGACATTGGAAGATATTGGAGAAGATAAAAAGTCGGACTTTGGCGAGGAGGGCAATGCCAGCGTTGATGTCGCCGCAGCCAAGGGCAAGAAGAAGCATCGTGAGGGCTGAAAGAAGGGCAGAAAGAGTCCAGGCCGGGTCGTGGGTGGGATTGAGCAGTTTGATGATGCAGAGGGCCTCGAGAAATGGGACGTCGAAGGGGAGGATGATGACGATATCAATGTCGATGCCGTCGCGGCTTAGGGAAAGAAAAAGTGCTACAAAGGAAGAAAAGGAAAGAGAAGACAAGGTCAATTTGTTGAGGCGATTGAAGAAACCGAGAAGTATGACGCTGAAGAGGTGAGGCGGTAGATGTTGAACCTGTCAATTTAAGATGGAAGAAATAAATTTCAAGAAGTTTGAGACGATAAAATGTATGTAATCTCGACACCATCCACGTAGAATTGCGGTGTCCTGAGATTGAAGCAGAGACCTGAGGTTGAAAGGAATTGAAGAGAGCCTGATCTGTCTTCCACTTCCAGCTCGATCACTGATTCCCTCTTTCGGCCTAGCTCACTCGGCCAATTTCAGGGGAAGGAATTCAATCTCAATTCCTGCTACATCAATCACTCACAACGACTCACTGATGACACCCGCCACACTTATATTGCAATCCTCTTCAATGCCCTCAGCGATTCCGACTGGCATCCCTACAGATGGCGCAAAGCAAAGGCTGCGCTGAATTCGACGTGAATAGTCGGGCACCCTGACCACCTATCCTACGACCAGTCGGGCACCCTGACCACCCATCCTACGACCAATCGGGCACCCTGATCACCCGTCCTACGACATCAAGCGCATCAGGATCACCTAACGTGCGAACATCATGGCAGCAGTTGCTGAACCGGAGACCAATTAAGAGAAAGGGGAATGTGCTTGAAATCATGAATGCCTTGAGCGCAAAAATCCGCGATAGAAGACCACATGGACATCTGAAAGATGGATGCTCCCACCTCGAGGAATGTTCGATCAACGCAGGCACGGGCATCGAGATCTCACAACATCAGACGTGGAGGGCCTGCTGGTTCATTTATATCAACCATGACCATTTTTCCCCATTCGTTTCACAGTCTCCAGTTGACGGCCTACTTTTTCTTTGCCTGATTATGGCCTTCGTTTCTCTTGCCTGATTACGGCCTGCGTTTCTCTTGCGTGATTGCGGCCTGCGTTTCTCTTGCCTGATTAGGGCCTGCGTTCCTCTTGCGCGATTGCGGCCTGCGTTTCTCTTGCCTGATCACGACCTGCGTTTCTTTTGCCCGGTCACGGTCTATTCAGGTTGAACAAAAGACGTCCCCTTCGTCCTGGTCAAGTTTTACGTTACTGATTCAGGGTATCTTGAGAATACTCCTCTCGATTCATTTTATACACAAATCTCGGGACGCGTATGTTAAAGATGAGGCGGCTACAAACATGATGTCTAAGAGCAGCGCACATTGTACACAGAACTGAACCAGGACAATGATTTTCTCGACGTGTCTAGGCGGACGTAGCTCGCCAATTGCGAGCTTCTAGAATCTGGCGTTATCCAAGAGGGTAACACCTCCCAGGCTCAGACGGACTGTTGACAGGCGCGTGGAGACTCTCTCCTGCAAATGTCGCAAAAAGTAACGAGACATATTGCACATATAGCCCATTTTTTGTTTTGAGAGGTGAGGCTCACGTCCCATGTTCGGTTTAGTGAACGTGGTGTGTCTCAACCACGACGAAGTCGTGAGCGACCTGGAACACACCGCGTTTGGCTTGCGCTGGGATAGCCAACCACATTGCTTGGTGTATAGTTTGAAGTCACTCAAGCTCTCCATTTGCGTCTCCATCAATGATATCCATCAATGACTCATTTTAAGCAAAGCTTGATCATTCTTTAATCAAGAGGCAATCGCTGGCACCATACAGTCGAGGAAAATGCCTTGCCATTCTCGCATCATATTTCCACGCGATCAATAGTGAGTTTTCCAACAGCATACACGGCCGTGCCTGAGGAAGGTTGCCTCGTTTCGCGTGTCATCAGACTTGAGAAACAAATCCCTCAGTAATTGACAGATCTTGGCGTTTGCAACGTTCCTCCATCGTCTCTCCTCATATCAAAACCGTTTCTCGCTTCGTGCTCGCAAATGCCACACTCTGCCCTCGGGAGAAGATGTTTCACGCCTGGCGAATGTTCTCAGCGAGTCCTGCCTAGTTGGGCGAAGTCAGCCTCGCAACAATCGAGCCCCTCGGAGCTTCTATATAGACTTGCAGTGAGGCCACAGGAGATGGCCATTCATCGAGTCAGCAGTCTCACGCTCCTTCTCTCACCATCTCATTAATTATTTCGTTCGCTGCGATAGCATATTCTGTAATACCACTTGCAGTGCAAGAAAACCTCTTGGCTCATCGTCTAGAACTCTTCAGATCAGCCCATTAATCCATCAACCATGAAGCAATTCATCCAATCTATCCTCGTTGCTCTTCTTCCCGCCCTTGTCACGGCAGGACCTGGTAAGAAGCATTCAATATACTGTCCTTGATTCGATTTTCTAACTTGTAAGGCATCAACCCCAATCCAAATGCCAACTTCGATCCCACCACGAGTCAAGGTACTTTTGGCCCCTTCGTTGCTGCACAAAGAGCTGCAGCTAGTGCAAATGGCGGGCCAAGTGGTCCCATCGATGAAAGAACCAAGCAAGCCATGCAACTCGCCATAAGCAACTGGCAAACGGACACGGGAATCGTCTCCGCCTTCCAAAATGCCGGCCTCAACGCAATGGACGCCCAACAATTCAAAGGCATCGCCGACGGCGCCTTCAAAGCCGAAGTTGATGAACTATCCCAAAAAGCCGTTCTCGACAAAGTCATTGGCAATGATCCTCGCGTATCCATTGCCAACCTGACTCTCACGAATGGCGTATTCCAATCTGTGGTAGATAACTTGCAGATCATGTCTATGCAAGGTACCAGCAAGGTTAATCTGATCGACGCGATCAATCAAGTGAGATGTGTACAGATTTTGCCCAGTATCGATACTTACATGCTTGTTGCTGCCGAGTATATTGGGCAGAATGCGCAACAGCGTCGGGCTGTTAGGCCGGATGCTTGTGGGAATATTCTTGCGGCTGTGAGTGGGAATGGGACTGCTTTTCCTAATGTTCCGGTGAGTCGACCCCAATTTCATTCATTCATACTTTAGTGGCTAACATTATTGCTAGGGCACTCCAAACGGCAGCCCCCAAGGCAGAGGAGATGGTCAAATTTCTGGCGTCCCAAATGCATGTATGTCTGGTGTTGGAAGCGGTAAGTCGATCTCCCTTCAATTCAGCCATCGCCTACTAATCATGCACTTCAGGTCTTCCAGGAGGCAACAACAACAACAATAACAACAACAACAACGGCAACAACAATAATAATAATAATGGAAACAACGGCAACAACAGTAACGGCAACAACAATAACAATAATGGAAACAACGGCAATAATAATGACGGCAACAACAGTAACAATAATGGAAACAACGGCAATATTAACAACGGCAGCAGCAATAACAATGGAGACAACAACGGCAGCAACAACAACGACAATAATAATAATAATAATAACAACAACAACAACAACGCAAACGCAAACACAAACGGAAACACAAACGGAAACGGAAATGGAAACGGAAACGGAAACGAAAACGGAAACGCAGCCTCCGTAACCTCCCCCCTGCCCAACATAACAACCCCACAACTAGGCGGAATCATTCCCGGCATGGGAAACAATGGCAACGCCAATTTCAACTCGGGAAATTCCACGTCCGACTCCAACACCGACAATGCAGCGGCAGCAAATGGGGCGATGCCCAAAGGTGCCGGATCTACGGGGACGCCTCAAGCTGCTGCGGGAACTGCGGCGAACAATGGGACGGCGAAGAAGGCTAAGAAGGCGAAGAAGGCAAAGAGGGCTACTGATGCGGGAGCGGGAGCGGGAGTGGGAGTGGGAGCGGGGTTGGCGGCGCTGTTGGGGAAGAAGGCGGCTAGCAGGGCTAGGATGTGAGTTTGGAAGGGCTGATGGTGGTTTGAATGAGGGTGTGAGATTATTTGGGTACTTTTGTTTTTACGTTGTCTTTTGAGTAGAGGGGAGGGGGTTGTGAGGGGGACGAGATGAGATGGGGTTACATAGCGTGATTGGTTTTGGAAATTGAGTTTCTCCTTTGCTGTATTCCTGTCTCCGTTGGTGGATAACGATACTTTTTCTTTCTGGGCTCCTAGAGGAGGAAGATATGTACTTGTTGTGACCGAAAGAAAATTGATGAGCTTTTCAAAAGTCAGCCACACACGGATCGTATGAGGGTTTGTTAATATGTAAGTCATTTCCTTCATCGAGAGCTGTACAGTTTTTTTGTATGAAGATGAGTATATACAATACGATTTTCCAAAATAAAAAATTGCGTTTCCCCCTTTCGAATCTGTCTCTCCTCTCAAATGAGGGACGGACTTCCACCGAGCTGCCGGAAGATAAGGGTATGAAATCGTCCCAAACATCAAAATCAAAACGTCAACAAGATCTTCTCCATCCCAACGCCGAACCAAACGCAACATAAAGGGAAAATTGCGGATGACTACAAGGTAATCATCTTTTACTCGTAGAAGAAGAAGAAGAAGAAGTCCCAGATTCATAACTCCCAACTGCCTTTTGCAAGTCTTCCAGCGACTCGCCGCTTCCGTAGGCATCTAGTAAAGTTTGGTATCTTTGATCGTTGTCGGCTAGATCTTTCCTTTTAGTTGCGCGGAGGGAGGCTTGTTGGGAACGGAATTCGACAGCAGCGGCTGCTGAGAGGGCGATTGCTGTTACGCCGACTACGGACCTGGTCCACCCCATGTTAGGAAATAATATTACTGGTGTTTTTGCAGGAATGAGAGTTATCTTAGAAGGTAAGATTTCTTTTTGCTGCTGGGTTCTAGTAGTCACGAGGTTTGAGGTCGAGGGATTTGAACAGGACATACCATTTTGTCCCTCGGCCAATCTTGGATACTGAAGCGCTCATGTTTGATGATGGTGTGGCGTTGATGAGACGAGGCGCATTTAATGTTGCACTTGATTTTGCAGCACCTGTGTGGAAGAGTGCTCGTTGTTCCGCTGATCTCGATGTCATGATATTGCAGTTGTTGTTCGAAGGAGGAAGAAGACGAAGAAGTTGTGGCGACAATGCCGCGGTGTGATGGAGTTTCTCCGCGTTTTGGGTTTGGCGCGTGACGCACTTCGAGGCTGAGCAGTTTGGCGGGGATATACGACGAGAACAGTTCCGATGAGTGTGAAAATGGTTAGATGGAGTGAAGAGGAGAGGAGAAGAGGAGAGGAGGAGGAGAGGAGGACGGGAGAGAGTAGTATGTATTCGAATTGTGTAAGCAGCGTGCCAGACGCGTGGTTATGATGGTAGAGGGGTGGAGGATACACGACTACATACTGTGTAGTATGATACGCGGGGTGGACACACGACTAGGTATGATACCTACACGGGGAGTGGGAAAATCTGGGGTCTGGGGAAGCGACGGCTCAGGGCGGTTGGTTCTAACGGGAGATGGCTTTCCCTGACTATCCCTGCTAGTTCTATTCTATCCGAGGTAACGTACCACAGTATATCCAAGGCCAATCACATTGCTCGGGGGTCCACCAGCAGTCACTACTATGTACTGTACCTTACTATGTACTCGTATCGCAATCTCAAGTTTGTCTCGTGACGTTCCAACTACTTCTCAATCATGTGATACTTTGTGTCACATTAGGTAAGCTTGCTCGATCTTAGGTATCTCATAAATCAGACGCTATTCCACTTACGGCATCGCTCATCCCCAAGGGCCCCCATGTTCCGCCAAGTTCCTACATCCAATCATAGCCCTTCTAGACCGCACTGTCAATATACACCCCCTACCACCCCAAAAACACAAAATCGTACTTACATAGTAAGTATCGTAGTGCCTTCGTGCCAAACCCATCAATCCTCCCCAATATTGGTCACAGACTGAACTATATCACGACAGGCATCAATGAAAAACGTCTTCCCAGTATTCGCCGGGCAATGGAAAAAATGCGCCACTCCACGGCAGACGACAGCGACAGTGAGAGGACGCGTCCCAGCCTTGAAGTCGATGTACGTTCCCCTATGGACTTTTGCACTCCGGTTTTAGTATCATTTTGCGACAATGTAGGCCAAGCAAACATACCAACAAATCCATTATTGTAACAGGCGTATTTGTTACCTGGCCCAAGCTTGCAAGCGTCCAAAGGGTGCCACTGGTCTTTGGTGCCGTTAACGAGCCCTGAATCGCAATATTGTGCTGTTGATGTTGCAGCGAGGACAGCGAAGGCGAGGATGGAGCTGAGGGGATACATATTTGTGATGAATTGAGTAGGCAACAGGAAGATGGATCGAAAAAGAGTGGACTGTGTGGACACATTTGTGCAGTAGGGATGGATGGATGGATGGCTAGGGATCGAGGAAATATAAAAATTAATCTGACGGTCCCTAAGCGTGGGGTTACATGACCAGGGCCACCAGATCGTGTCAAAGATACCTCTCTCTCTTTCTCTTCTACATGAAGAGAGTCTCGCTTGCATGTTAGGATTCAGCTCTGTGTCCAGCTTTTACGAAAAGCTTGCCGTCTGCGGCAATCTCTCCATATCTCATCAGTCACGGCTTCGGTGTTGAATTTGGGCATTGGAGGTCCTATCGGGTATATATGGCTAGGTACAGCTAGAGAAGGCCAAGATTGATCCTTAGCCAATATATATACACATAGAATCGACCAATTACAGCTGTCTTTATTTGAGACCTGGGGCTTCTTTCCGTTCAGTACCCGGCTTCTTCTGTGGAGGTGGATAGTGAGTATCAATGGCCCTATATATAGATTTTGTTGGGTTGGGATACTCGTATTTATACTGTGTATATTTTAGCATAGGACTCGTTGGACAATTCTACACTACTAACTTCTTATCTCAACTTACATCTCTCACTTGATCTCACATATCTTTATACCGTCTAACACTCAGGAGTCTTAACTTGTTGTTTCATGGATTATGTAATCTTTAGGGTTACGTAAGCAGGGGGTCTATCTAGGATTTGTACGCAGAATCTAGCAGAAGAACAATAATCAATAGATAATATAGAGTTATCCTTTCGTTACACACGTGTACATTTCTTTATCATAACTATTACGACCTAGGTCTAAGACCTATCGATACTGATCAGTGGTTACTAGGTAGCTATAGATTAAGGACAGACAGACTACGTGCGTCTCTTCTAAAGTAGAAAGACCAGACGCATAATAATAAAAACCACGATAACGCAGTCAAATCGGCTCCGTTTCTAGAAATTCTTTCGCGATAAGATTGCTAGAGACCGTACCTTTTTAACGACGTAAAAGTCACCTCGATACCTTACCTACTCGCTAAGGTATCGACCCCGGAAGAAAATTTTTACTAAATACTTCCCGACCTTCTACCTCCCGTAAACCTCAACCGATCTTATTGATTTCGATGCGATTAGAAAGCCTGAAATATTAGCTCTCTAACGGCACTAAAATCTTCGAAATCCGACCCCTCGTCACTAAGAAATTCCCGTAGGGGTAAATTCTATATACCGAACTTCCTACCTCTCTCCCGTACTTAAAACGTAACCGATTTCCTCCATCCCCGCGCCATTTGAAAGCCTGAAACGTCAGCTTTTCAACGATACCAAAATTTCCCTTCGAAATTGTTGGAAGGCGGTACCGTAGGCATAGACAAGTAACAGCTAGGTGGGTACCCGAAACGAAAGGGCGAGGAACTTAGAACCAAACACGTACTTTATCTCTATAAAGTTATGTTCAAAATGTTCTGTTGTTGTTCCTTATAGAACTTGCAACGTGAGTTGCAAGTTCTATATACTCGGCTAGCTATCATGTGACTAGAACTACACGTGACTAACTAGGAGAGAAGGTGCCACGTTGTTTGTTGGGTAACTTGACCATCCAAACATCCAAACAGAAATATAATAGATGCCTTATTACCACCCTTAGAAATTCAGGGGGTAGCTAAAAATATAGGAGTATCTACGGTAGATCTTAGGAAGACTATCATTTTCTAGGAATAGTATAATAAGATAGATATTATAGTCGCACTAGTACTAGTACTATCAGAACGGCAGATAACGACATACTTCGTGCGAAAACTTCAGGAGTTTAGGATATTACCTCTAATAAGGAAACACCTTAGATAGGTATTATACGAAGACTTTATAGGATAGCAACTATACTACTTTAAGATAATAGATAAAAGGTATCTTCGTAATATGCGCTGATTATGCGGAGATCGAGGCCTCCCTACGAGAGACGGAATAGGAGCTATACCGATATTCTACCTTCTTATAGGTACCCTCCTACCTCTTTAGTCTTTTTCAGCCCCTTTAACAACCTACGCTTCCGAGAATTTCGAGGATGGTAGAACTGACCTCCCCGAGTCTAACGCCGTCAAAATTTCCGAAAACCGACTACCCCCTGCGGAGATATCGCTAATTTTATGTAGGACCTCCCAAATTTCTAAGGCTAGCCCTTAGCCGTTATAGCTAGCCTAGCCCTTAGCCTTATAGCTAGCCTAGCCCCTAGCCTCCCCTATCGATTCCTAACACCTAGGGACTCCTATAGGACCCCCCTATACCTTTTCTAGGGGTAACCGACCCCTAGGATTCGAATTCCGACCTTATTTTCCCGATCCGACAACTCCCTACGAAGATATCGCAGTTTTTCTCTATTTTTTCGTTATTTTCAAGCGTTTTCTTACGAGTTAGTATAGGATACTTAGTATTCTATACTAGAATTATCTTTTTTAGTACTCTACGGATCAGATTCTATTAGGATCTAGGAGGTTTTGGTTATAGGATAGGAGGAAGGACTCGAAGGAGAGAAAAGAGGAAGAAAAAGAGAGATTTCTAAAGAAAGAAAGAAATTTTGCCAGGGATTCCAATAGAAATTTTTCGATACCGACTTCCCCTTAAATTTCCCGCGCGAGTTCTAGACCGATTTGATCAATTCCGGCATCGTTAAAACCAGACGATACGGAGAATTTTAACGCTTTAATTAGATCTAGATTCCGACCGAAACTGAGTGAGTTATTTAGGGATAGAAATATAGGTTTCTATAGGTTTTAGTTTTTTTGTTAAGGCTTCTTACTTTTATCTTATCTTTTCTTACTTTCATCTCATCTTTTTAACTATAAAAGAAAAGTTCTCCAGTGTTGTTTCATGGATTATATAATCTTTAGGGTTACGTAAGCAGGGGGGTCTTCTAGGATTTGTACGCAGAATCTAGCAGAAGAACAATAATCAATAGACAATATAGAGTTATCCTTTCGTTACACACGTGTATATTTCTTTATTATGACTATTACGACCTAGGTCTGAGACCTATCGACATAACTATGAAACTTCTACTTATTTCTACCGCCCTAGGACTATTTGTCCAGTTAGTTTTATTTCTACTACTAAAATCCCCTTATTATACTAAAAGATTAATGGGTTGGCTTCGGCATGTCAATGCAGCGTTACAAAGGGCAATGAAGCTCTTAGGAGAGGTTTCACAGAACAGGCGTGCAATAATTGCCGAGGACAGTTGACCTCCACTAGCGAGGTTTGTGAAAGTAGCCTATTACAATACAGACTCCTAACACCGATAGTGCAAAATTCCTACAGATCATAGATGCTTCAACCGCGAATGCGTCAAACAATCCAACCTCTCAGTCCAGCCCTCAGACTGCGAGTAGCAAGCGCTACACAGGAAGCTATTGCGGCCAACCAAGTTTGCTTCAATACTAAGTGCAATTTCTATGGAAGAACATGCGGCCAACGCTGAAGATGTAGGATATAGCAAGGGCTGCAAAAGACTAGATTCGGCTCGACTATTTGGAGGTGATGAGGACTTGCTTATCCTATCTGGCAAATATTCATTCTTCGATACTTTGGATATAAGACGTAAACGGCTGTTGCATTCCACATTCTCACTATGAGGGCAGAATTTTTTTTTTTGGTAACACTCGCTTTAGTACGGACTTTATCTCAAACTTACGTGATTGCGGCTCGTTCTCATGATTTTGATCCCGAACTATTAGGTGCAACGTAACCAAAAAGCGAGTGACGCATAGAATCTTCCATCCGATCTCTGTAAGGCTTTACACCACCATATTATAACTCCTAAATCTTAGTCAGAAAGGTGATTATTTCTTATTCTTCACGCCTAACGAGAAGGGTAGGTTTCAAGCATTCATCACTTACCTCCGAGTACTCATAGGTATCGCCTCAAGGGACGCGTCGTACGACTCATCTGATTATGCTCTTATGCCGCTGAGATCCATTCTCCCTTGACGAGAGAGAGGTATGAAAATGAGAAAGCTAATTCCTCGTATCGATCCATTGTTACCGTATCGAAATTTCGCCAGCGACCATGGAATCTTCGTCTCCGTTCAACAAGGGCATAAGCCGACATGTTGACGGCGAGAACATTGCTTTGGAAAAATTGGACTCGATATGGGAGTTGATAACCGGAAAACAAAAGAGAGAAGGTATAAGAAAAGCTCACAGGCCATCGTACACCTCAGTAGAAGCCCTGATTTCTGGTATTCGGATAGTTTAAGTGCTATGATTTGGCTAATTATGCCCAAGACTCTGCTTCCCAGTTCAAAGGGTGAGGGTTCATTAGAGACTTATTCCTAGAAAAGAAGATACCGTCACTTTCTCGAACAAGCAAAAAGTGTTTTGGTGTTACAAACCTAGCATTTAGAAGTCATCTTACCTTTATCTAAGCACTCGTAAAATAAGTACGATAGCTTAAAAACCCTAGCTAGATTAGTTCAACAAGGCCCCGATAATACTGTCGCCGTTAGAGACCATTTAGGGTACTTAACTCGTACGTATAGATTAGCTATAAGCTCTAAATCCTCTGAATCTACACGAAAAGCAGCTATGACATTCGCCTAATCCGGTTAGACTATTACTAGTCTCTAGTTCAACGTCTAACTACGTGTGTAGAAAGTAACATGAAGTCCTCGGTAGTACCACTCGGCTTAATATCCCTATATATTATAGTGGTCCTAAACATCCTTACCTCGCATACAACTTTGCACGGAATATACGGGTACCTAGTTTTCTAAGGCCTACTCTACGAGAAGCTATTAGTAGGGGGTAGGACTAGCTAGAAGGAAAGGCTATTCTTTTGTAGAGGTAGATAGTAAGTATTAATAGTCCAATATACAGTATATCCGCCTCGGAGATCGATTTTGTTGGGTAGGGATATCTATATCTACATGAATTCCTCTCCTTGGTCTTTCATTGAATATTTACCCCTCTACCCTTTCATACCTTTCACAACTTAAGGAGTCTTTACCATAAAACTTCTACTTATTCCTGCCGCTCTAGCACTCTCTGCCCTATAAGTTTTAATTATACTATCATACTCCCCCTAAAGCTATACTAATAGATCAATAGGTCAACTTCGGTATGTCGATGCGGTGTTCGACCTGGTGAAGAGAGGTTTATCAAGGTGATAACATTTGGGGCGTGTCAAACTTACTATAGACACTAGGACCCTCAACAAGCAGAGGTTTGTAAAAGTGGCCTACTATATTATAGATTTCTAATACCGATAGTGCTCTTTCGCGCACAATCGTAGATGCTTTAACGTCGAGTGCGCCGTTAATGCCCAAAGAGTCGGTATATCTTGGAACAATCCTTCAACATGCCCAGTCGAATAAAACGGGCATCACTTCCAGACCCTTGACATACCCAGTTGTTGCGGCAAAACCACGGTTGCATCAAAATTCTGTGGCCGTACGTGGAAGAGACAGTTGGTGGTTGACTAAATATACCGAGCTCGAAGATGGTTGTGTTTTTAGGGCCCAAAGACTACCAACAGAGCGATGGCATTGTGGATTCCAGGTAGTACGAGAACCAGGAATGACAGATATAGGAGCGTTGCTCGACGGGTGGGAGTTTTGCAATCGAACAAGTAGAAATAATAGATGACTTTGATACAAGAATAAAGGAGATGATGTACAATACCAAGAGCAGAATACACGCAGGCGTTTTTCCATGCCAGATCCGAGTATCCCGTAGCACAATATCCTCACCAAACGCCCGATATGCACAATCCCACCTCTTCCTGAAGGTCGTCTAATAATCACTTCCCTTGACATCCAACTTCCCCTCCGTCCTCTCAACATACTCAACTAAAGCCTCAATCGTACAAACCTTCAATCCCCACCTCCTCCCAAACTCAAGACAATCGTCCCGTCTCATCATCCCACCACCAACTCTCTCAGGCACACCCTCAACTTCCTCCCCATCCAAAACCATCTCGCAAATAACAGACGCAGGCTGTTTCCCCGTCAATCTGCAGAGTTCAACACCAGCCTCGGTATGTCCATGCCTCTCCCTAATGCCCCCATCCCTCGCCTGCAACGGCAAAATATGTCCAGGTCTCCTAAACTGCTCCGGCTTCACCCCCGGCTTCGCCAACATCCTGACTGTATTCGATCGATCCGTTGCACTGATTCCCGTACTCAATTCCGGCGTCACGGCATCGACTGTTACTGTGTATGCGGTCCTGTGTGTATCTTCATTCACGGCGACCATTTGAGGTAGATCTAATTCGAGGGCGCGTTGACGGGAGACAGGGGCGCAGATGTAGCCGGATGTGTAGCGGATCATGAAGGCCATTTTGGCGGGTGTTGCGTCTTCGGCGGCGATGATGAGGTCGCCTTCATTTTCGCGCGATTCGCTGTCGAGGACCACTACGAATTCGCCTCGTGCTGGGTGGATGTTAGTCAGTGGTTTCTGCAGGACACTGGGTGCGAAAGATCATACAGAATGCTTCTAGCGTATCCTCAATGGTGTCGAAATTCTTGGGCAGTAGTTTTGCCTTTGTGGTGCCGTTGGTGCCATTTGCATGGCCGTTAACGCCATTCGTGACGGCGGTAGAGTGGACCATGGTGTTAAATGTGTTTGTACAGTACGGTGAAGTGTCTGTCTCTTTCTATATCGTCGCGTCGACTCGTGGGATAGATGCCGAGGAGTATGAAAGTGTCGATGAAGTCGGCAACGTCGGGATGGCGGGGAAGTGTATAGGGTGAAGATATCGTGGACTCAAGACTCAAGGGATCAAAGAATAAGAAGAGGTGGCAGTGAATATATACTTATCCAAAGCAATAGTATCGCAGGTTTCTATCCGCAACTCCATTGAGTCCATTCCGCAGGCTAATGCCTGAATGGTAAGCATCCAACCACAATTACTCACCCGACTCGCCTCTGGCACCAAAAGTCCCGCTACTGCCCCTCTCACCAGCTATCAGTACCACAAAGGTAGAGAGAAGAAACAAGGAAAAGAGTCCATCTTTCGCGCCTAACACAGTACTGCCAACCCCCCCAAAGGACAGCAGTAATATATCCCATACCCGCCTACCATCAGTCAGATCCTCAGCCGTCTGACCCAACGACGATGAAAGTGCCCAGTCCCAATCCGTGCGTCCGGAACACTCTATTAAACCTTCCTGACGCACGCCAAACCCCGGTCAGAAGCCCGTCAAATCCATCATCAATCTCCACGTCTCGAAACATCCTTAGTTCTATTCGGGATGCCGATGGCTTAATTTGGTCGTGACCTTCACATCGAGCACGCGTTTCACTCTTAAAATAGCAGCATACAAGTGGTTTGGTTACGAAAGGACTTTGCCAGTAGCTCTTGTACTTACATATTCCTTCCATATTCCGTGCGTAACGGTAGAAATACGATTATTATTCACGATTAGGTCTAATATCACTCACTATGCATGTACCATCTAGGCATCTCCAAGCACCCTCCTAATCCTCGCCCCAAACCCCCTCTTTCTCCCATCACCAGGACTGGCCTTCTCATTATCTTCCTCCTCAACATTATGTCTACTAACCACCTCCAAAAAAACCTGATCCAACGTCGCCTGACTAATAGAATAATATTCCAGCCCCAATTTCTCCTTATTAACCTCCAACAGCGTAAACAGTCCAGCAATGGATTTATTCGCGCCTGCTCTTGCCGAGAACCGCAACTGACCGTACCACAGTCGATCTTCCACTTCAACACCTTGGACACGCTCCATGATCCAGTGTTTTACGCGGGTTGTTTCGTCTTCGGACACGTGGGGGGATCCGCGTAGGACAAGGTGGACGTACCATCTATCTCCGAATCGTTTCCGCAAACTGTCACTTGTGCCAAGGGCAAGCATTTTCTTCGCCATGATGCCTGCCCTATTCGCAAGTTTGTCGGCCTCTTCCATTGAGTGTGTGGTGATCAACATTGCTCTTCCCTTCGATACATCTTCCAACGTTCTCCACAACAACCGCTTACTCGCCGCATCCATACCTGAACTGGGCTCATCGAGCAGGAGCACAGCGGGGTTGCCTATCAGCGCAATTGCCAAGCTCAGTTTGCGCTTGTTTCCTCCTGAAAGCTTTGCAGCAATGCGATCGCGGTAAGGGTGTAGACTCATAGATTGGATGAGAATCTCGATGTTGTGATCGGGATTCGGGACGCCTCGAGCGCGCGCATAAAAGCGGAGATGCTCTGTTAGGGTCATGGAATCCATAGCGTCGAATTGAGGACAAACACCAAGAAAGTGGCGGGCTTCGGCGCGGTGGGACGTGACACTAACGCCTTCGACTAGGACATCCCCGCCATGGTGGTCTGGTCGGACGTCGCCACGGATGAGGCTGATGGTGCTGGAAATATTGTGAGTACAACTACGGAGCGGAGTGGACTTGCACTTACGTAGACTTTCCCGCGCCGTTTGGACCTAGCAGCGCAAACACCGTCGAGCTTGGAATGTTGAATGTGATATTTTCCACGACTTGGACCCCATCGTAGGACTTGTACAGATGCTTAACACGAAGACCAGTGGAAATGGAATCCACTCTATCAATCTCAGCGGCCATATCGGCATCTTGAGCTGACGAGATGCGCTCTTCGGCCGGATCGATTGTTTTTGTTTTTGAAAATCTTTGCAGAATGGCAGGTTTGTATCCACTATCCCACCACACCAACGCGGTGAAGAGGACAAGGGCCTGAACGATGAGATATAATATCGGACCACCGAAATAGATAATGCCTGCTGGGTTCGAAGTAGTTGCGTCACCAGCACAGAGGATGGAGAACTCGTTCAGAGTGAGCAGCAAGGCGCGGCAAAGACTGGCTGATGGCGAGACGATAGCGATGGTAAAATGTGCAATGCGCAGGTCGCGGTCAATGTTGTACGCAGGGCTATATGTGAGGATTGACAGGTAGGCGATCAGCGAGCATAAGAAGAGAGCGGCTTGCAGACCAACTGCCCAGGCAAATGCTGCGAGCGAGGATCCCACGAAGAGCGAGACGATGTAAGAGAAGAGTGTGGCGGTGAGTCCATAGAGGAAAAAGACCACGAAGACGTATCCTGGGTAGTACCAGATCGATGAGATACCCACCCAGAGAGCAATACAAACAACGCTGATCAGCAGGACAAACAGGAAATCGAAACAAAGGTATGCCAGCCAAAGTGGAGCAGCCGAGATACCGTTGCTATAGTGGAGGGCGCGGACCTTTCGTAGACGTTCGATGGTCGGGTAAAGAACAAAGAATCCAGGATATGCTATAACCGAGTTAGCTAAAAGGCATTCCATAGCTAAAGAGTAACGTACCAGACATTGCAAGACCAAAATACAAGATCAATTGCAAAGTCTTTCCCGCACCAGGGGCGAAGGGAACAGCGAACTCCTGGTATTGCGTCGTGATAGCTGACCCGGTCAAAATATTGTTGAACAGATTCTGGGTGATAACGCTGTAGTAGAGCACATAATTTGCAATGTACGCGAATGTTGGTGTCGTACCGTCGCCACCTAGGTAGATACCTCCAGGCGTAACATCCTGGTATCGTTGATCAATGTAACCGGTCAAGCCAGCGAAATTGTTCACGACCTGGAAAGCTGAAGCATTGCCACCAGAGAAGCGAGCAAGAGTCGCAGCATCTACGCGCGATGCAGGACCAATTGGCACTTCCAGGCGAGACGAGAATCCAAGAGCTCGGAGTGTTGGATTCGAGCTTTGCGCATCTGGACTGCAAGACAGCGCTTGAAATCCCTTGAGGAAAAAGGTAACCAAACCCGCTGCTGCAACAGGAATGATCACAGCGCATATGTATGGGAAGAAATTCCTGCGAAGGATAACAAAGCGCTTGCCGAACAATATCCACGCTTGTTTCGGGATAGACGTCCCTAGACCAGTTTGCAGGTCAAGGCCATTTGTGTGCTCCTTGGCTTCGGTCCTATCTTCCGAGACCGAGTCTTTGTCGTTGGCCTTTGATCCCAATGGAGACGGGACCTGTACTAAATTCTGACCGGAATGGTCATCTCGTACTTCCTCAGCGAGTTTGAGGAACACATCTTCTATCGTAGGGCCATTAACAGTGTAGTCGGTAATGCCTTGTCTTTCCGCCTCATTCAGAAACCCGGCAGTTTCATTAGAATCGTGAAGCTCGTATACCATCCCCACCCCGAGCGGATTTTTAGATCCTTTGGTATCGTTCGAATAAGCTGTCTTCGAGGTGCTATTCTTTGAGCCATAATCGGGCAAACTGTTGATGTGTACTCGATAACCGCCTCCAAGTCTGTGCTTCAGTTCCACAGCCGACCCATGAGCCTTGAGATTGCCTTTGGACATGATCGCAATGTCATCTGACAACAAATCGGCTTCGTCAAGGAAATGCGTTGTGAGTAAGAAGGTTCGCCCAGCATCTCGCTCTCTGATGAGAATGTCCCAGATCTTTCGTCGCGAAATCGGGTCAAGACCTGAAGAGACCTCATCAACAAGACAGACCTTGCTGTCTCCTGTGAACATCATGGCCAAATTAAGCTTTCGCATTTGGCCGCCTGATAATGTAGCTGATTTGGCGTACAGCTTGTGACCCAGGTCCACCGACTCGATGAGACTGATAATCTCTTCTTTAGGCGCTATCGTCTGTCCAGCTTTCAAGCCATTGAAAATCTTGACATGCTCGTAGACGTTGAGCTCCTTCCACAAAACATTTTTCTGTGGGCACATTCCAAGGCCACCATTGCTTCCGTCGATGTCAATTTCACCCATGGTCACTGTACCAAGACCGGCAATGGCATCTAACGTCGTCGATTTGCCGGAACCGTTGGCACCAAGCAACACAAAGATCTGGCCCCTGACAACTTCCAAGCTCAAATCGTTGACCGCAACAAAATTCTCTCGCCTCTTGGCCCCGAAAAGTGGAGCTATTCGGCGACGCAGCCAGCCTGGTCCATAGTGTTTTGAGAAGGAGGTCAATTTGATCGCGGCGGTCGTTCCTGAACTCTCGGAATTGAATTTGCGAGACTTTGAAGCGGTTCCATATAGACCCCTTTCAATGATAGCGCCCAGAACCGGGAAAACGATTGCTTGGATGATGAGAAAAACCCAGAAGGCAATGCCAGGAAGTTCCCAAGATGCACCAGGCGCGGACTTGACAAGATTAGTAGGGCGACCGACTCTCTCGAAAAAAGCCATGTATATGATTGAAACAGTATAAGTCATTGGCGGGAACAAGAACGTCAAAAGGCCGATCGCCCCTGAGCTAGAAGGTCCTGCAACTTGAACAATGACTGCCAGAATCAAAGATACGATGATAGTTGTGATGCCAGACAACTGAGCTTTTCGGAAAAGACTACCGGCAAGGATTGACAAGCCGGACAGAGAGAGACCTGCAAGAATGTGGAGGACAATCATTATACCGTACGAAGTGGTGGTGAACACGAGAGCTCTAAGAATGATGCCGCTAATGATCCAACCTGGCAGATATATGATGTCGAAAGCCAAGTGATGAGCTATCAAACGAGCGGCTTGAGTGTGCCATCTTCTACGGCTCGGAGTCATCTACAAGCCAAAGTTAGCCAATGACCGCGAATGTTGGTATGCGACTGAGACACGACTACGGGCTTGTTGCAAAACTTCCAAGAGTTCCAAACCCAAAAGCGATAGTTCGAGTCGAGATTGCAGTGAAAGTCCGCCAGGATGAACGCAGACCGAAATCCGAATTGAGAACACGCACAGGAGTCATTAACCCTGAAGTTGTTGAATCAGTCGTACGAAATGACACCACCTACCGCTTCGATAAGTTGAGACATGCCCAGCTCTCGTTCTGAAGCCATGTGTCCAGCAGATTGGTACAAAACACCACATATTCCGATGAAGTATGCAACACCCAGAAAGTTGATGATCGCGTTCATGTATATACGTCTGATATTGTCTGCTCTTTGCTGTTGGGTTTCGTCCGTAAATGGAAATTGATTCACTGCAGTAGGGACAGTCGCTCCACTAGCAGATCCATTAAACTGATTGACAATCGCCGCATCGATTGCGTGTTGGAAGGGCAAAATATAAGTTTCCGCATCATTATCATGCTGATTCACAAATATTTTGCTTCCCAGTGCGCCATCAGCTCTCAGTGTATAATTCCAGATTGTACCAGCTTCGGTAGGGCTGGAGTGGAAGGATACTGCTCCGAAGCATTGCGAGGCACCACGGAGGGAGCTTCGACAAGTGGTAAGGAGAGCTTGCTCACTCGTGAGGACTACGGGATCCTTGCCAGCGGTGCGTACGGAGACAGAGAGGTAGTTAATTAGGGCCTCGATATCGCCACCGGTATGTCCATTGTTGACGAACGCAACTGTGTCTCTTCCTCCCGAGGATGTTTCAAGGGCATCGATAAAGCTTCGGATGGGTCTAGGCGATCCGATACCATAATCGGAAGGCGGAAGGAAAAAGTTTTTGAGGTACGAGATAAAGAACATCTATATGAATTAGCACGAGATAGTTGGCATAAGGTTTGTACTTACAAAAACAATGGGCAGAATGAATGCTCTCAACGTGGTACTCGCCCAATTATGAGTGAAGGAAACTAGTAGGTTCTTCTTCGTGAGCGTCCATGTTTGTCGCAAGAAAGGCATCTTGCTCGGAGGCTCTGGAAGGAAAGCTTCAACGAGGCAATAGATAATGTGTGATTTTAGTATGGCCTCCTAAAGGCAACCAGCTCATGGCGCGCAACGAGAAGATGAAGCGTAGCGTTTGGAGAGCGACAAGAAAACGGATGCGGAGAGCAGATTGTAAGGCAAAAGAAGGAGTTTGGGGCTGAAGAGCCAGAGGAGCAATTGTTAGCACGTACACATTGTCAAAGAGTTGAAGAGTCTAAGACGCGAGTTGCAGTAATTTGCCATCGCCTACAAGCACCAAGTCTTAGGTCGGCATTTTCACGCTCCGGCGTCTCGCGCACGTCATGAGTGCGCGTTTCATGAGGAAGTCGTGTTCCATTACTTGTAGGCCTCGCCGTATGGAAACTCAAGGGCGAGGACTTGGGATGAGTTGAAATGAGAGGAAGTTGTAGTTGAGGTCAGACATGCAGCGAGACTGTCGGGTAGATCCCGTAGTTCTATACGAGCGGAGGTGGCACATCAGTGATTTGCGGCCTCTTTGGCCAAAGCGTTTTTACATGGCCGTCGCCGTCGCCGTCTAAATGTCTCAACCTGGAAACTGCAGAAACAGACTCTACGCTTGAGAAGCGACCTCTCACATGCGAGTATGACAGACATCACAGGCGAGTATGGCAGACATCACACGCGGGATCCATGACAGGACTGGAACTTATTTTCGCATTGCAGCTATCTATTGGTATCAATCTAGGAAAAGGTATTCGTTGCGGTGCAGGGAGTTGCATTTTATATGACAACACGCAAAGCCATTCAAGCTTATTTGACCAGGGGCAACCGATGGAAAACACACACAACGTCACGTCGGAACAAGACGAATGATCTTGGTTGGAGGCGGGAACGTAGTCCCTCTTACGAAGTCATGGCTGGTCCGCAGTGTGCAAGCTGCGCATCACGATAGTATGTCTGTTGAGCGTTAGCCAATGTTCGGCACCACGGAGTGTAGAACTGGAATAAGCCGTGAGAAAGAATGTCAGACCCAAAGCCCGGTCAAGGGCATTATCATCAATGCTTAAGTAAGCTATGAAGACCGTCGTGATATATTTGTGTATCGTCATGAAAGTGCGGCAAGGGGAAGAGATGGAAGAATCGCTTACCTGGTAGGATTGACTTGATGGAGTCTGCTCAATCGAATGACGAGAAGCAGACTTCATCAAGTTGATGATGGAATCGGTGAGAGTCCTGAGTTCTGGCTGAAAGTCAGTGAAACCCTCCAAAGAAGCGGGCACATTCTCGGAGGTGAATTGTGCGTTCAGTCACAAAATGGGTATCGTCTTTGCCGAAGCTAGGACATATGCTTGTCATTTGGATTGGGATCATCATCAGAAAAGAGAAGGAAAAGAGGGTGGAACTTACAGCGTTATCATGCAAACCAAAAACCATGGGGAAGCATTGAATCAGACATGTGCCCTACGACGTGTTAGCTGTGTACGGGCACGTAACAAGTCGAAGGCTTAGAAGATAATAAAAAAGATCAGTTTGGCATGAATGGTAAATTAAAAAAGGTTGTCAGCATGGGAAATCCCAATAAGACTCGTCATCTTGTGTTCATCATAGAAGTGGAGGGACGCAATGAAGAGGATTGTTACTTACGTTGAGGTCTTTGTCGATGTGTTTCAACGAGATACATGGGAAGTCTGCCAAAGCCTTCCAAGTCTGTCAGCACAATGCGCGCAGTGCTGGTGCAAGAATCGAAGTATTGTAACAGTGATCAGTGGGCGAGGTTTTCTAGGCCTGCCACAGAAAGGCATATCCATTCATAGCTGAAAGTCGGAGCCCAGTGCCATTCATCATAAGAGTGTAGTGTGAGAGAGGAAGTGTCGCGTACCGGAGGGCCATCGCTTGGACATCACTATTGCAATATTAGCGTAGCTCAAGCTCGACAGTTCAAAATCAAAGTTGGTTTGGGTGATCGTATCATAAACAGCCTCTTATTCACATCAACAGCCCGAAGGCTTAAGCCGGTAATTCCAGTTATAAGATTTGTTATAATCATGAGAAGGGAAAGGGGTGGGAGGATGGATCGCGTACCATAGTGTGGATTGAAAGGTGGTCGGGAGTCAAAGAGTTCTCTTGGTGTTGATGCACCGAAGCCAGACCGTGTGCTATACTCTTGTCAGTATGTGTTCGTCATGAGTAAATCAAATTAAAGTAGAAGCTTGTCAATACGTTCAGGCTGACGTGCAAAGAAGTTTCATTCCTCCGAAGAAGTCAAAGACTCTAGTTTGTATGCGGTTATGCTGTTTTCATCAGGGTATTAGGAATTGGGGGTAGTGGGAAAGCGTGTCTTACTCTTGTTATGATACACTCAGCCCATGGGGAAGGAGATGAACACAAGCTGTTGTGCTTGTGATGGTCGTTGTAGTTGATGGAGAGAAGGATCCCGGATGGAAAATTTCAGAGAAAGATGGTGAGAAGGGGTCCGAGCGTCCCGCTCTTGGCACAAACACTGTCAGCTGATCCTGAGGAAGAGCTCCGTCTCCGACCTCCAAATCTCTCTTCCGGCATTCTCCCCGAGCTGGATAACATGAAAAGCATCGGGAATCCGTTGACCCTATTTCCGCCGAGTGAGCAGTTCGCAGAGCAGAACTACCACATGTTGCAGAGCAGAGCTACCACATGGATTTCTTGAAGCTTCCGTTGACGGGGAAACTCGGATTGCCCCGCGGCTCGTCTGGCGGGAAGTCGCTTTCCACCGGGAAGGGGGGTTCATCGTCATGTGCGGACTGCGGAAGAATGGATGAATAGGTCGCGAGGCTACATAACGGCGCAGCTCGTGTGCTGATGGAGTAATGAGGAGTTCAATCGTATTTCCGGATTCCTTTCTCTCTTCTCCTCCTCTCAATTCTGCTTACTTACTATAACGAGTGGACTTCTGACATTGACGTCAATTCGTTGCCGAGGGATAGAATACTAGTATAGTAACCATCCTGATAATAGCCGGACAGCTTCTACCGCGCTCCCGGCAAGAGTCTTAACAAAATCGCATGATCAAGGGCTTGATATAACTTTCTCGTCCTTCGAATTCTAAGGTTCTTATCAATCACACAATTTTCCCCAACATGTCTGCGAATGGCAACAACGGAGCTGCCCAGAACGGCGAGTCTGGATTCGGTAACGAAACCATAAACACCGAGATCATCACCTTGACCAGATTCCTCACGGAAGAGCAAACGAAGCACAAGGAAGCTACGGGAGACTTTACGTGAGTTTGATGTCTAGCTCTTTCGCCAGCACTCAGCTAAGCCTTGTGCAACAGGCTGTTATGTCACGCCTTACAATTCTCATTCAAGACTATCGCATACTACATTCGCCGAGCTAGTTTGATCAATGTGAGCTTCGATCCGACTTGCTGCATGTGGCAACATGAGTTGACAGACAAAACAGCTTGGTGGTCTAGCTGGATCCTCGAATGTAACCGGAGACGACCAGAAGAAACTCGATGTCCTCGGAAACGATCTGTTTATTGCAGCCATGCGAAGCAGCGGAAGAGTAAGAGTTTTGGTCTCAGAAGAGAATGAGGAGGCTATCATTTTCGACGAACACCCGACTGCCCGCTACGTCGTCGCCTGCGATCCAATTGACGGTTCCTCAAATTTGGACGCCGGTGTATCGGTCGGTACAATTTTTGGGATATTCAAGCTGGGGGAGAACGCAAAAGGCACAAAAGAGGATCTTCTGCTCCCCGGCACAGAGATGGTCGCTTCCGGTTTCACCATGTACGGTGCCTCATCGATGCTTGTCCTGACAATGAAGGGCGGCAGCGTCAATGGTTTCACTCTGGACAACGCTATGGGAGAATTCATCTTGACCCATCCAAATATGAGAATCCCAAAGAAGAGAGCTATATATTCGGTCAACGAGGGTAACAGCCTGTACTGGGAAGAACCTGTCAAGGAGTACATCAACAGCTTGAAGTACCCAAGTGAGGAGGGTGGGAAACCATACAGCGCGAGATATATCGGATCCATGGTTGCTGATGCTTACCGTACACTGTTGTACGGTGGTATCTTCGCATACCCTGCCGATAAAAAGAGTCCGAAGGGCAAGCTCAGAATTTTGTACGAATGTGCACCAATGGCCATGGTGTTCGAAAATGGTAAGTCCTTGTTTTGTTTCTCCTTAATTCAAGACGGTCTATGAAGATTTCTGGCAACACATGTTCGGGGCCAAAAGTGTTTTCGATTCGATTCCGAGTTTGGAAAGAATCTTTTGTCCGCGACATCGACGACCAGTCATCAGCGATTCGATATGGTCGAGTTATCTCCAATGCATACTAACTATTACTCTACAGCCGGCGGTCAGGCAGTCAACAGCAAAATGGACAGAATGCTGACGATCGTCCCCGAACACATTCATGACCGGTCAGGAATTTTCTTGGGATCATATGATGAGGTGCAGAAAGTTATTGATGTGCACAAGAGGTACGCGAAGTAAGTATAAGCACCCAAGGAGGGGTACGCGTTTGGGTTTGCCAACAGGTTGTTTGTTACACACAGCATTGCATGTACATGATTTAGCCACATACACTTGTGCACAAACTTCTCTTTTGGGTCGCTTCTACGATCCAAGACGTCCAAGTTCTTCACCCTCGTCGGTAATCGTTCCTGCTTTTGTTGGGATCCGTGCTGCATGAAGCTTGTCAGCGAGTGCAAATGTGCAGAGGCGCTCGCGGTTTGCTCTTGTTCGAGTCAACACCGAGAAAAATGGACCTTCTGCGATGTCGAATCCTTTTCGAAATACGAAGTCACATAGTCGTATTCAATAGCATCGTCGGTCCGGGCAAGGTTGTTCCTGATTGCTGGGACGGGATTGGGGGTGATTGAAGTCCCTCTAAGCTCTGGGCCCCTGCATTGACCCGGCACCCTCACTATCCCAACCAAGCCTATTTATCTGTCAATTTGCCCACTGGGGGATTACATCCTCGCTCAGAATCACTCTTTCGGGCATCTTGCATGTCGAAGGGGGATCATTAGCTTCATATCGGTCTGCATGCACGCCGTATCTTCAGCAAATTACGCATCATTTCTACGCGCCCAACATGAAGAGTCTCGCACCGTTCTTCTTCCATCTGCAGCCCACGAGCGAATGGCGGGCCTTGCAACTGTGGGAGTCGAGTTCGTGCGCGGCAGCCCTACCAGTAGTACCGACACCCCTTTGCACTACCAATAGGTGCCACTGAGGCTGCATGGTCCCAAGTCCCCAATTCGCAGTTGGAGAATACTCCACAAAGTGTGGCGTTCTTTGATGGACAATGGCGTTCGTCCTCGAAGCTTCGACTCTCCCATCCACAAATACCGCTCCCTTGAGACGATAGATTGGCGCCTATACCCCAGTTTGGATTGCCGTCGGACTTTTCTTTGACCAATTGACTGGTGTCTGCGTGCTGGATCACACAGACGGTCAAGCAAGGGACGCTTTTGATTGAAGCTTTGTCTCCTTGCTAGGCAGAATTGTAGGATTCTACCGATTCGGTGGAGCTGTTAGCCATGAATCCTTCGCTTGGGATTGGGATTCCTCCTCCTCCTGGACCTCCACCACCGCAGCAGCAGCATCCGACGACGGCGCGATCACCTGGGTCTGGAAGCGCACATAGTCCCTCCTTCCCACATCGAAGAGGCCTTCCTCCCCCCATTCATACGAACAATTCCTTTGGACAGGGACAGCAGCAGGCCGCAGCGGCTTCTCCTTATACTTATACTCCTACTGCGAGTGCGAATTCGCCGTATGCTGCTACTAGTTATTCGCCGTCTGCCTTTTCTGTTGCAGCGCCGCAGCAGCAGCAGAATACAGAGAGTCCGAGGCAGCAGTTGAGGAGTCCAAGTGCGGGAATGGAGTATAACCCGCAGCAATGGAGTAGTCAACCGACTGGGATACAGTTCAGGGCGAGGGGAATTGGTGGGAGTTCTGGGTTGACGATTCCAACCGGGAGGGGAGTTGCGCTGGATGATGCTGGGAGTGAGTTATATCCACTTTCTTTACTTTTGTAGGGATTGAGGATGCGAAGGAGACGTGGAATGTGCGAGGACTTGGGATGAGAGGAATGACTGAATCCACACTTTGAAGGATCGATGAAAGAGACGGATCAAGGAACTGGCTATAAAAGCAACCTGTTCTGCTGGAACTGGACTGACAAGAACCTAGGACCGCTCGAGTCTCCTCCTCCTCCTTACTCTCCTCCACCAAACCAGTCTATAGCCCAGAATCTAGCTACGAGTACGCCGATTCGAGGCTCTCCTTCCCTCTCAAGCCCTCCCATACAGACACCTCCCATTCTACAGACCTCGAACTTATCGAGTCCTCCACTCAATCTCGCTGCAGAGTATGCTAGTCCGGCCAGTGCTATCACTGTAATTTCGCCGTTCACTCAGCGGACTCGTCATGAGCCACCTCCTACATTTGCTCCACCTCCAGGTGCTGCGTCGTCTAGTCGAGATCGCTCAGCATCTCGAGGAAGGTTTACACTGTCGTCTTTGACGAATCGGGGAAAGTCGACAGAAAGGTCGAATGCGGCCAAGGCAATTGACACTCTGCATCAGAACACGAGAGATGCTATTGCCCTCGCACCAACGACTTGGGGAGGTCGTAATTCACCCCAGCCTGAGCCGTGAGATAAGCAATTCAGTCAAGACGAGACTGTCACTGACTTCCTACAGACGGCAACTTTCTGCTACCCCGAATCGGGCGAACAGGAATACGATGTTCTTCCCACCAGCTCCTCCGCCGCTGGCCCCTCCATCCGCACAAAGATCTGCATCAGCAGGCGTTATAGGCCATCGGCAACCAATCGGCCAGACTATGCAGTCGAACTGGACCCCTGGAATGCCTTTACCCCCTCCACCACCTATGCCACCCGCTGGAAGCAGTCGATCTGCAAGCGTTGCAAGCATGTCCCGATCTAGCGAGGAAGTGCCAACGTTAAGGTCGATACCGCTATCCGAGAACAACTTTGTCCCAACGATATCGGTTCCAACAAGACGCCCTCCCCATCGTGGTACGCAGCTTGGGCCTGTGCCTCCGACGCCTGCTGGATGGACGGAATTTCCAAAATCGCCTTTGCCACCCCAAATGCGACACGATTCTGCTCCTGACGCTCTGCCCACCCAGCGTACTGGAGAGTCAAGTACTTCGATCCAGAGATCAGACTTATCATTATCTTCCTCTAGCGGGCTTTCAAGTGCACCGGGTCGAGATCCAAGTGTCAAACCTATACGAGTGCGTCGGAGCGAGAGTAGAGCTGCTCGGGATCGTTCTGTGGATACCTACCGTGCTGGTGAATCAAGCAGCAGTAGTGCCTTTGTACAATCTCCTGATTCGATTGAGGCCAAACCTGCTAATCTCAATCTTCTTGCCGGTAATAATGGTAGTATGAGCCGCCAGACGGCTGTCAGGAGAGCGAAGGCGTCTCCAATTGAGTCTCGCAAATCCATGAAAAGTCCAATGCGTAATGAGGACATGTCGACGCCACCATTCTCGCCATTGTCGGAAAGGAAATCTTCGAGATCCACTGCGATTCCGCCGAAAGCTTTACCAACTCCTCCCCTTAATGCGTCGTATAGCCATGACCTGTTGCCCTTTTCGGCTTCTCTAAGCGTAAAGGCTCCCCAGGATAGGCCGGTGTCTCACATCCTGCACATGGCTAATGTTGATGATGATCTCTCAAAGTCTCCGCCCTTGATACCACAGAACATCCCGCGCTCGGCTTCTATGGATTCGATACTTCGACCCGATCCAATCGAAGCGTTCATAAATTCAGCCATTCAAAGACACCGATCTTTCATTGAGCAAGAATCTCGAACCAGCTCAGATTTGGAACGACTCCAACTGTTTGCAGAATATATGGTAGCCGAATCAAGGATACGACGTGAACGTTATGCTGCTGCATTCTCCGCAATAGACTCTACCGACCTTCTCGATATGACAAGAGACCTGTGGCGTCCGATGCAACCGAGTCCAACAGCTGTGACAGGATCCAGAAGTGGTGCTGTCACGGGTTCCTCAATTGCTTCATCACTACCGCGTGCTATGCGAACCGACTCGATTGATTCATTTGCTTCTACTAGCAGTCCACTATCTGTTCAAACGAATCTGACACCTCAAACGGAACCAGAGTCCCCAGCAAGTGCCACCAGCTCGATTGGTGGTAGAGACAATAGGTGGAATCGGCACCAACCTCAACTTTCGCCTATCTTAAGCATGGCTCAGAGCACTGTTGCTGACGAGCTAGAGTCACGTGGACGATCTGCCAGTCGATGGTGGGAATCTGATTCTGGAAGCAATGGTCACGGGCATCGTGTGGAAAGATCTAGACGGGAATCCAAATACATGGGTCTGCACCGCGACGCACTGACAAATTTGCAATGGCAAGATGAACCATCACCTTCTGCTCCAAGTATGCACACGCCCCGACGTAACGCCTCAGGCCAATTATCTAGCGGTTATCCACCCGAGAAGACTGGCTGGCATGAGGAGAACAACCTGGGATCCGCGTCCAGTTTTCAGACACCGACATACTTCCAAGGTTCCGTGCCTCCAACTCCTGACCCTCACAAACTGGATGTGTCAAGGCTTGTTACTTTGCCACCTCCATATCCTCGACACTATCCAGCTATGCACAATAGCCACCCAGACCTGGCGACCATCAGGACTACTCTTGAAGCTTTGAAAGACTTCTGTGAAACTGATGAGACGAAGGACAAATTCAACTCCCGAATGGCTCAGCGTAGGGAACGATTAGCGAAAGAAGCTGCCACTAGACGAAGCCAAATGCGACAAAATATCCAGGAACAACTTGAGCTGGGACAGATGACGTATGCCACTGCTGCTCAGGCCGAGCAAGATTTCAACACTGCAGAAACAGACCGGGCCCAGCAAGCCATGAAGCAAGAATACGATTCCTTTCAACCAGAAGTGATGAGACCAGCTCACGCTCTTCTCTTGGAGAGAATCACGAAATCAACAGCCTGCATTGCCCAAATCCGATCTGGCCTCAACAGCTCTGCACACGATCCATCACCTAACCAGCCTCAAGAGGAAGGAGATGAGCAACCTGAGATCCTCGAGAAACTCAATCTTCTGAAGTGGCTATATGAAGCCCGGGAATCTCTACACAAACGCCTCTTCGAACTTGAAGGTGAAGGAAATGACCGTTATAAAGAAGTGATTTTAACACCAATGCGACATTCCCCCTCATCCGAAGCCGAAGCCAAGATGCGCGATGCAGAGACCTTCTTTGCCCAAGACGCACGAGAACGAAAAATCATGTTCGAAAAGGATGTTGCAAAAAGAGCCGAAGAATTTGCAGCCGTGATGTCCGAAAATATAACGAGAGGTGTAGAAGACCAGCTCAGTGCATTCTGGGATATCGCACCAGGCTTAAAAACAGTCGTCCAGAAAATCCCCTACTCCCTACCCGCCCTCGCAGAATTCGAAGTCCAAATCCCCAATCGAGAGATGGAAGAAAATCCCGTCTACAAACAATACCCCCTCCAATACGTTTTCTCCCTGCTCACACACGCCGAGAAATCGGCATATCAGTTCATCGAGTCGCAGGTTAATCAGTTTTGTTTGTTGCACGAGGCGCAGACTGGGGTTATGGTTGCAGGGATAAGGTTGTTGGAGACGCAGAGGATTGGGGAGGGCGAAGAGGAATGGGTTGTTAAGGAGGAGATGGGGGAGTGTAGGAGGATTGAGGAGGGGAGGTTGAGTGAGGAGTTGAAGGAGAAGGTTGATACTGTTGAGAGTCAGTGGAGAGAGGGGTTAGGTGGGAGTATCGCTACTGCGAAGGAGAGGATACAGGATTTTTTGCTGGAGGTTGGCGGGTGGGATGAGGGGTTGCTGGAATAGGTTTGGTCGCTTGATTCTTGTGGTTCTAGGCGGTTTTGAGGGGATGGAAAGCGGTTGGTTGTGTGATACTTATGCTTAAGATACCCTTTGAGCATGTTCTGAGCTGTCTTTTCTATTGTTAGTGGCATTTGGGACGGAAACGGATTTGTACCTATGATGGGTGGTCACTTTGTTTTATCTGGGATCATCCGGTTGGCATGACCGTGGATCAACTTGATGAATGTTACGGAATCACTGCGGTAACCTGAGGCGAATTGCCAGACAAGTGAAAATTGCGAAGAAAGAAAAAGATAACTATTCTTGTCCAAATCCAGGCAGCACACATTGCAAATGGTGAGCAATCGTAAGTTGAAGTATTCTGGACCGGCCACCTCATCCGCGTTTGACGGACTTGACCTTCACCATCAAAGGTTTCTTTACCCAGAGGATAAACGTGTCTTGCTCCAACCAATCGACCTCTTTGTCGACCAGTTCGAGGTCAAAGTTGAAGACAATCTTGGCCAGAATCAATTTCATCTCCGCGTAAGCCAGGCTGGTGGTATTTGTTAGCAAAGCTTCTCCCATGGAAGAGTGTCGGTGATGGTGGAAGGAACCTACTTCTGTCCAACACAGTTTCTCGGTCCTGCCGAGAAGGGTTTGAAGACGTCTCTTCTGTCGTTCTTGAATCTCGGGTTGTCCGTCTCAATCCAGCGTTCTGGAATGTACTCAAGGGGTTCTGAAAAGTTGACGGGAGAGCGGAAGGCTGATCCAGGGTGCACGCCAATGACCACATTCCCTGGCACGTATTGGCCTCCGATGTGGATGCCTGAGGGAGGAGATTTGCGATTGATGCCTTGTGGGGCTGGTGGGTATCTTCTCATCGACTCTTCAATCACGGCTTGGAGGTAAGGCAGCTGTCCTATCTATTGGACACCCGTTAGTGCCTCCTATCATCTGTTCCATGCCAGGCAGTACAGAACTTACTCTGGTCAAATTTATTTCCTGGTTGTTGTTGAATGCACCTCGGATTTCCGCCTTCAATTTTTCCATCACTCTCGGATTCTTTTGCAGCAGGTATGTTGCTCCAGACAGAAGTGTCCCGGTGGTTTCTGACCCGGCGACCATGAAAATCCCGAAAGTGGCGATGATCTCCTTCTTGCTCATGCCTTTGCCAGTATCATTGTTCTTCAGCACAAACGACATTAAATCAGGCCTTTCCCCGACTCCTCTCTCGAGACGCTCTGCGATTTTGGTCTCAACATAATCGCCCTTCCACATGATGCGCTCGATCATTGGGCGGATGAAAACGTTGAAGAATGTCAAGAGCCCTGGCATCTCCATGAGCTCGAACATAAAACAACCAGGTTTGAGCCTGTCGAAGAAATTCGAGATCCATGGGTGAGATTCCTTCTTCTCCAAAGCATGGAAGGGTTCTCCAAAAGCCAGGTCTGCGATGACATCGAATGTTATAAAGTTTAGTGGGGAAACCATGTCGAACGATTCGTCTCTTTGTTCCATGTCACGCAGATAGCCCATAAGCTGATCAACGTACTTTTGAAGCAAAGGTTCTTGCTCTTTTACCTTTGAAGGGTCAGTGATCATGGAACTGAGCTTCACATCGAGGTCATTGTGAACTTACGGCTCTATCAGAGAAGGCATGTGAGACTGCCCTCCGCTGCCTCGCATGTACATCATCGGGAGCATTGACGATGTTGAACAGGCCGGGAGGCAGGAAATGATCTCGACGAGCCTTTTCCGTTTGCGGCTGTCCTTGCCGATGCATATAAACATCTTTCCAAATATTTTCGGAGATGAAGGAGAGCTCGTTAGGTTTGACCCGTACAACTTCACCATATTTTTTGTGAAGAGCACTGTTGTGTGACGCTTGTCGACCCGTCATCACGGAGTATGCATAATACCATGGTGTTGCAGCTGCCATCCAGGGGCCAGGAAATTTTCTCAGCGGATGAAAGAAGACATTGTATATCATGTAGCCAATGGGATAAAGCACAGCCTTTTTCAGAATCTTAGACAAGTGGACGATCATGGACGGAATCCCTACTTACCGTTGCAATCAGAATTGCGACTATGGGCCTTTGTTCAAGGCCCTGTAGGATTCCTGTAGTGTTCGACATGACGGTGGCTGATTAGTCTTTGTGATAGAAGCATCTTTGGTCTCCCTCTTATACATATACCGCTAGCAGTCTATCTGTGGCTCGACTCAAGCGAAGGGCTTACGGCCAATCGAGGCCGTCGTGTGCAGACTTGCTTCAAAGATGTCGTAAACCGCATGGCGAATTTCGTAAGAGAGCTTATGGCACGACAAAGCCACCTTGCGACGCTTAGAATTGGTGCTTGCGACGCGTTAGAAGACGTCGTAAACTTGCAGGGCCGGAAGCGGCTGATACACTTCCGAGCCCGATTGAACTAATGCGTTTTGGCAAATCATAAGGAACTATGTTTGAGGCCAACGAACCAATCCAGGTGCTGAATTTTACCTGGACTATAGGGTGGACTATAGGATCAAAGCGCTTGGAAAGGCGGGACACGGACTACTAAATCTTACCCGGACCATCCGAATATTTCTAGCGACGACTATGTGGCTATGAACTTTCCCTAGTCGAGTTTCCGGCGTCTGATTTGTAGTACAATCTGGGCCAAGTTATAGACGCTTGACTGAGAATACCAGGAAGGATTTACCTGTATTTGCTAATTGAAACTCACAACGAGACCCCGTCTGCAGTTCCAGCTGCATATCAGGAGTGCCGCATTAGGAACACAGCTGCAATCGTCCGTAGAGGGCAATTGCCAATGTAGAAGCTAGGAACAAAGCAGTACGCACCGCTAGATTCTGGTTGCAACGCTTTAATGACGGGTGCCATTGATTCCACGAGCCGAATTCTTGTGAAGATAGCATGATGGGAGATGAGATGAAACGAATGCCTGTACTCGTACTCGCGATTGGACTGGTACGAGAATCGTCAGGCGAGATTCTGAGACAGCACTGTGAGCAACAAATGGATAGGTTTTCGCAAACGCAAAGGGCGAAGAATAATATTGAAGAATTTGAGATGGTCGATGTTTAGGTTAGTAGGTTTGGTGTCGACTTGTCGCAGGGAAGACTAAGCGGTTGATTGCTGGATATATTGGAAACTCTTGCACATACTATGGTTATGGTATATACACAGTAAGGTACACATATTCGCAATCCTATACAGGACTCGGAATGCGCGTGCGGACCTGAATCTACGGCGACCAGCCTTGACCCAAATCGAAGCTGCGATATAGGATACGATATATCGGACCGACTTGAGAAGGCAGTCGCAGCTCAACGGTTTGCTCGCCGTCATGGTGCATAAATGTCAACAAAGTCACAGCTCATTGGCGATCTGGAGGATAACTCACTGGCGATCTGGAGGATATCTCACTGGCGATCTGAAGGATAACTACCGGAAGCCCGAATATCACACCGGAAGCCCGAATATCACACCGGAAGCCCGAACATCACACCTGAAGCCTGAATATCACACCGCTTCAGTCCGGGTTGTGTATTCAGTCCCCAGTCGAGTCGGCCATCATCACCAACAAGTACTTACACGTACGTTGAATCAAAAGACCGTAACCGGTTTGTGAAGGAACATGAACGACTACAAGTTCCCCAGCGAACCCTTCGCGGATCCCGAGTCTACAATATCGGGTAAAACCTACCGCTTCACGCTCATCGACGACAAAGTCCTCAGATACGAATGGGCCGCCGATGGCAAATTTGAAGACCGAGCATCTACGTTCGCCATCAACCGAAGATTTCCGAAGCCGGAATTCCGCGTCGAAGACACAGATTCACAGCTCGAGATCTTTACGCCTCGCTTCCATCTGATTTACGACAAGCAACGGTTCAGCGAGAATGGGTTGGTTGTGCAGTTCACGAGTAAACAGTCTGAATGGGGTGCCGAGTGGCGGTATGGATCAGGGCCTCAACAGAATCTTGGTGGTACGGCCAGGACGTTAGACGGTGTTGATGGGCGATGCGATATGGGTGCGGGCATTCTTTCGAGGGTAGGATACGCAGCTTTGGATGATACAGGGAGTATGCTCTTCGATGGGGAAGGATTTGTCGGTACGAGATTAGAGGGCGACCGAATCGATGGCTATCTGTTTGCCTATGGCTTTGATCTCAAGGGAGCCATGAAATCTTTCTACGCAGTTTCTGGAAGCCAGCCCGTGGTGCCGAGATGGTGTCTCGGAAACTGGTGGTCACGCTACCACGACTACACTGCTGATGAGTATCTGGAGTTGATGGATGATTTCAAGAAGAAGGACATTCCAATGAGTGTGGCCGTCATTGATATGGATTGGCACATGGTGTCTGGAGATGGTAAGCCAACTCAGCTTGTTTCGACTTTCCAGACCTCCTTGCTAACAGTTCTTCAGACGTGCCTCACGTCGGATGGACAGGCTACACATGGGACAAGAAACTGTATCCTGATCCAGGCGCGTTCGCAAAGGCGCTTCACGACAGGAAGTTGAAGATTACTCTCAATGACCATCCTCATGCTGGAGTCTGGCACCATGAGGACAGCTACGAAGAGATGGCCAAAGTACTTGGACATGACACGACAAACAAGAAGCCAATCTTGTTCGATCCTACCTCGCAAGAATTCATGCACGCATTCCTGCACGTTCTCCATCGGAACTTGGAGAAGGAAGGCTGCGATTTCTGGTGGATTGACTGGCAGCAAGGCTCTCATAGCCGTGTTCCTGGCCTAGATCCTCTCTGGCTACTCAACCACTTCCATTTCATTGATCAAGAGCAGGTCAAGGGTAAGTCTGAAGCCCTCATCTTCTCAAGATACGCGGGACCAGGAAGTCACCGATACCCAGTCGGCTTTTCTGGCGACGCATTTGCAACATGGCCCTCCCTTGAATTCCAGCCCGAGTTCACAGCTACTGCATCCAATATTGGCTATGGATGGTGGTCTCACGACATCGGAGGCCATCTACCAGGTTTCCGCGACGACGAATGTGCGACTCGCTGGGTCCAACTCGCTGTCTTTTCGCCAATTCTACGTCTCCACTCCTCACGCAGCCGCTGGATGTCAAAAGAACCATGGCTATATCGATCGGAATGTGAGATTGCTATGCGCGATGCCATGCAGCTTCGTCATCGACTCGTCCCATACATCTACTCGGAGAACGCCAATGGGCCTGCTTCGAGTATGCCCTTAGTTCGGCCAATGTACTGGAATTTCCCAAAGCGCAACATCGCTTACAAATACCCGAACCAGTTTTACTTTGGGTCGGAGCTTATTGTTTCGCCTGTCGTGACACCGCGCGATCCACGAACCAACCTTGCGAAGACGAAAGTTTGGATACCTCCGGCGAGGCACGTGGATCTTCTGGCTGGTTTGATCTACGACGGCGATCGTGAAATCGATGTATATCGGTTCTTGAACGATGTGCCTGTCTTCGCGAAAGAGGGCACCATCATCCCTCTCGATGGCGCAAAGGTCCTAGCTAATGGCTGTGGAAACCCTGATTCTTTCGAAATCCTTGTCATCGTCGGTCAAGACGGTAACTACAATATCCTCGAAGACACAAGAGATGATGCTAAACCAGTCGAAACGGAGAGCCCGCGATCCATCTTGATTGACTACAAGCAAGCCGATGGAAAGTTGACAGTCGATGGTAACGGACGAGCATGGACATTCCGCTTCATCTCCTTCACAGACGATATCTCTAACATCAAAGTCTCCCCTGCCGACGCCGAAGTCAGCATTACATCCATCCCAACACCATCTCTTACAGTTAAGATCCCAGCCACCACCGACAAGATCACCATTGAACTCGGATCTGACCCTCAACTCGCCGTGTTAGATAATACAAATTCAGTCAGCGATATCCTTGTCAACTACCAGATCAACATCAACATCAAGGACGAAATCTGGAAAGTCTTGACAGCAGAGCAAGCCACTGTAACAAAGATTGGGCGACTGCTTAGCCTAGGTCTTGAAGAGGCTCTGGTAGGACCTCTGGTCGAATACCTGGTCGCCGACAGTCGAACCATCAACGGCGGGATGAAGAAGGAGAAGCAGTATGCCGGAGTAATCGCACAGGGTGACTAAGGACGCGACAAGACATCACACATCAAAGCCCAAGCTCATGGAGATTGAAGAAAGGGGTGTTGTGTCACAAACAAGCGCAAACTCATGGGCATGAATTATCAAACAATAGAATTCCAAGATATCTAATTACATCAAATCCATTCCGTCCTCTACCATCTACCTACCTATACCAAACCCCAATCAATGTATCCCTCAAAACCCCACTCCACACACAATCCACCAAAAAGACCTCATCCTCCCACAAACTAAACTCAGGCCCAAGGGAAATAAATAGCAAAGAAGGTACGCCCAGAAACCCTCTATACTTCACACCTTCAAAAACAACAGGTGGGACGAAAACCCAACACCAAGAACAACCACCTTGCCCAAAACATTCCCCCCTGAAATCTCAATTGTGCCTTATACAACGCGATCCCCCTTGCAATCTCATCTCTCATCTCTCATCTCTCATCTTCCCCTCCCCCCATCCAAACCTCCCAGAAGCCACTCCAAGTCCCCCCTTTCCCCTTGGAACAAAGACTGAACAAAATCAACAAACACCACGCCCCCCCCCCCAATCCAATCCCCGGATAAGAAATCGCATGACAGAAATATTGCGATCGAGATTTTGTAAAAGCGATGTTCGCGCCATTTCAAAAAAGTACCATGTTCCAACAAGACAAACTCCCGCTGCTCATCGACTATATTCGTCTCCAGGCCAACACCAATGCCCTACCGATATCGAGGGCACGAAAATCAATCACCCATCAAGAAAAAAAATTGATCATTACGATTCTCATCCACACCCATCAAAACATCCCCAAGCAAATCTACACATTTTCCCCATCTGGTATCATATTCCATCTTATCCTACATGCCTTCTATACCAAACCAAAGTCTGGACTCAATATCCAAAGAAATGCAACAAACAATGCGTAGATCCCACACCCCAGACTTTCATCCTTTTGATTCCCCATGTTAGGTTTCGGCGTTCCTGTAGCAACATACACCCCTGTCGGCGCAACAGTTGGACTCCCATTGACCTTTGTAAAGGAAGTACCATTCGGTGCTGGTGTGCCAGGTTTTCCCGCTGTCACACTGGATCTTGGTGGAGTGTAGTCTCCAGCACTGGCATACCAGATACCATTGTAGACAACCCCCGAATTTGCAAGAATGCCATTCTTCTGAGGATTCGTGCATCCTTGTGGGCCAGGAATATTGCGGACCCAGCAGACTGGGGGTCTGCTTGAGCCCTGCTTATTCTGTTTTGTTGAGAGAGCCGGACCGGAAGTATTGTAAATGGACGGGTTGATGATTTCACCAGTCGAGACAGCAGTTCCAGAGATGATGCGCGCAAAGACTTGAAAAGCAGTCTCTGGTTGGTAGGCTGGCACAAAATGACCAGCATCGTATATGCGAGAAAACGAGAGGTTTCCGAATTGTCTCACCGCGCCGCCAACGTAGCTGTCGTTGACGACAATGTCAGCGTATCCAGCCGTGGTAAAATTAGCGTAGGTGGGTAACATCGATGCTACAGCAAGCGACACAGCTTCGCCTCCTTGCCAATTGCAGATGAAGTCAGCGTCGCCATACAGCAAAGCAACATGTATACCTTGTGACAATAGGCGTGACAATGCTGCCATTTGACCTGTCCGGACCTGGTCTCCAGTTGATGAAAAGGAATTAAAGGTGGTCATGGTACTTGAGGTGAAGTTGATTGGTGTTCCAATCGCAGCCTGGACCTGAGGTGTGTTGAGATACTCGACATAAGCTTGAGACGGGAAGGGATCTGGCGATTTCTGGCGAATGTCGTACACGCTTCTTACTGACGCATCGAAGAGACCCTGTATGCTTTGGCATGCGGCATTGAATGCAGAGCTGCATTTCGCATTCACAGCAGCTACGTCTCCCTCTCCTTCAGGATCCAAAGTGTTTACAAGACCTTGACACTGCGTGATCTGGTCCAAGCAGCCACCTGGCGCGTTCAATCCAGTGAGAGCTGTATTCATCTGATTCTGATCGTAACCGATTGGTTTTATCCCATAGGTGTTGTTGAATGCATACGTCGCGTAGTACGGTGCTTGGAGCTTGAAGTCAACAATGCCGTTCACAATGCCTACAGAGGTCAACTTGATTTCAAGTGACTTGCTGGCGAGTACTGGATCATTCTTGCGCAGTGCGTTCTTCGACTCAAACAAATCGGCAAAAATTGGTCCATACAAACCACCGTAACTCTCAGTGAACAGATTGACACCGGTCGCTGCGACGGCAGAGCTGTTCCCCCTGATTCCAGGATTGTAAGTAGGGAACTCATTCAACCAAGATTGTAGGAAATGCCATACAGCACTAGCAGCTATTTGTGTTGTGTTCGCTGTAGCGTCCGGGTTATTGCTTGAAAAGGTTCCATTCAGGAAAGACCAAGCAGGGGCACCACCAGGTGTAGGTGACAATGGAGAGAATGCCTGGGAAATGAGGTTGTACGACTGGTTCGTAGCTACATCATAAGAGAGGCCAACCTGATCGGGCTGATCGATGTAGAGCATATTTGAGAGCCTGTCCCAGCCCCACATTCGTGATTGTGTGCCATACGACCCGTCTGATGTTTGTATAACCTCGCAGGGCCCATTCTCTGCGAACAGTCCGAACAGACTGCTGCTGCCAGGTCCACCGTTCAACCATATTGTGAGGGGAGCCGTTTCGGGATTCCGTCTCGCCTCGATGAACCAAAAGAAAGTGTTGATTGTATAGTTCTGTTGGATAAGGGCGAGTGTGAATGGTGGGAGTGTGATGTAGCCAGTGAATTGCTTCTGAGAGCTATACACGGTTGAGCATGTCCCGGCATCGGGTACTTTGTATTTGATAGTGACGGCCGGGTTGATGGTGGACGCGAGGGATTTGGTGTACTGGCCAGGTGGGGGGAATTGCGCGTATGCAAATGGTTGGGTGAGAATAGCGAAAGCGAGAGCGAGTAGTTGGAATGGCTGTGGCACGTCAGATATGTACCAACGGCAGTCAGTCAGGCAGTCTTAGTTGCTCACCATTGTGGGTGAATTGGAGTAATGTGCTGGCTCATGGCGAGATGTCGAGGTCCAGGATACCTCTGACTTTAGTGAAGCATGGAATTGCTGGGGGAGGTGAAGTTGTCAGTTGCGACCCATGAGGAATCCGACTTGGTTCTGTCGTGTCTCTTCGCGACTTCAGCGTCGGTTAAGGTTCACGCTTCGATCGGGGTCTTCGCAAATGGCTGATGTAAGCTGAGGGATGTACCACCGAAGTCAGTCTTTCCTTGAAGCCCAGCTTCTGTCGTGGTTGTTGAGAGTGTGGGAGAGAGTCGAAGTCGTACCTGTCAGACCAAAGGTCCATAGGTATGACCTCCTAGCTCTAGTGCTCAAGCTAGATGCTGCAGGAGCGTGTCGACTTGGGCTACTTACTCTGTACTTACTCTGTACTTACTCTGTACTTACTCTGTACTTACTCAGTATACAAAATACAAAATACAAAATACAAAATACAAAATACAACTCTCAATTGAGCCTCAGGATTGTTCTCTTGATGTCTGTATGTCAAGTACTTAGCCACGGCTGTTTGTGCTGTTTACAAGACATGGGCATTTACATCCCAGCGCACATCTGCCGGGAAGCTCTGAATCGTACAAAATAGTATTCCACCCCGGCTATTCGGCAATCTGGATTAGAATATCACAAGCGTGGCAAACATCAAAAACCTCAATCAGACATTACATTAATATTATCGTTATACCCAGTTCCTCCGTCTTGTCCCTATCTACCTAGAATAAGGAGACAATTGTCTAAACGCTAATACACGCAAATCATTCCGAAAATCGTAACCCAGTCGAATCTCCGAGCCCATGGAGCACAGCATAAGTTGAACCACCCCATTCATCCTTCCATCAACTCTTCATCTCTATGACGAAGCATGTATCATCACACACTAACAGGCCTCCTCTCAATACTCGAAGCTCTCTTCAAGACCAGATCTTCCGCGCTTGGACTCATCAAACTCCTAACCTTGACTCTCAAACTCTTATCCACCATCCTATCATCCCTCTTGAACCCAAACTCCTTCTCCACCACCCACCCCTCCTCTCGCTTCTTCCAAAGACACAAGCCCGTAGCCCATCCTCTGACCTCACCCGCGTCCCTAATCGCCCTCTCAATCTCATCAACACTCCCAATATCAACATCATCCCTATCGTTGAAAAGAGACCATCCGACCCCTTGATACGCTCTATCATCCTCATTAAGAAATGTCCACCAATTGGTGCGCAGCGAGACAAATAGCCGACGGATCTCGCGTTCGCCTTGGGAGACGCCGAGGAGGATTTGGCCGGTGTGGGTTTTGGTGGGCCTGCCGGTTGATACTTCGAAGGCTTTTATCTTGTCGGCAAGGAGGGAGAGGTGGCCTTGTATTTGTGCCGATTTGCTTGCAGGCAATGTAGGGAAAAGGATTACATTTGCTGGTGGTGACGGTGAGAGGGAGGTGGGGGGCTGGAGGCAAAGTTTTGATGCATTGTTGGTGAGGGATGGGGTGGTGAGGAGGGTTAGGGTGTAGGTTTCCCCCTCGTTCTCTTCCACCTGCACTTTCTTCTCCTCCTCTTTCGTCTCTTGTTTCTCTTCGATCACTACGACTGGACCATCCACCTTGATTTCTGTCGGCCACGTCGAAAATCTTTGCACGGCTGGTGCAGCACCAGCTGGAGATCGCGGACTCAAAGGTGAAAAACATGGTGAGCGAGGAGAGAAGCTTTCGAAGTCTCCACTACTCGTCGGACTGTTCCTCCTGCGAAGCTCATGGCGCGGATGTGCTCGAATGGCTTGGGGAAGACTTGGTAACAAACTCAATGGCAGTGGTTTGAGTTTCCGTCCTTCAGGTAGTTGCATCGAGGATTCGGTGGGTGGAGGAAGAGAGATGCCAGAGTCCATTCTCGGCATTGGTTTCCTGCTTGAGGTGGGAGAGACGGATCTCGGTTTTGGGTATGATAATGGTAGATAAGATGTCAAACCCGTCGCACTCTTCGGCCTCGACTGTGTGGAAGAGACATCAAGTTGCGACTGTGGTCTCGAAGTCGTAGAAACATTGACAGCCGATTTCGAAAAGGATGAAGAATGGTAGGGCGAATAACAAGGATACCCATCCGCAGTTTGCTCCCACGAAGGCATCTTCTCCTCTGTTGGCACTTTCTATGCCGCCTTTTTCAGTGCTCAGGTGTACTTCTCTGCGTCGAACTGGCTGGAGCTGGTGGGAAGTTGATTCTGAACTCTGGTGACACAGTGAGGAGGAATTCACCAAGCATGTAAGAAAGATATGGATCATCCAAAAATAGTTTGAAGAAAAGGGAAATGTAGATCGACGTTTTTTATCGGCACGATAGTCGGCCGGTGCAGTGCTGATGGGTGGAACTGCGGAGCTCGTGTTGGTCGGCTCCTTGCTTGGAGTCTGATTCGCCTGAACAGGACATGTCAGTCCGATCAAGGGCAGAAGAGTCAAGCTAGTCATGATCCATCATCACATCCGGCATCCCGCTATTCTCCCGTGGGGCCGCCTAAGCTCCCTGGCTGCCCCCTACCACAGTACACAGTACCCCTACCATGTCTGGCTGTGCACCCTGGAGATGGCTCCATACAGAGTAGTGTCTCCAGAAAGCTCGCTTCCTAGGCGCTTACCATGTGTACCGCCCGTATTGGTTGATTGGAGAATCGACCGGGTATGGTACGGACAGGGGAATCCGTATCTTATTCAGATTCGTCGTGAAGACGTTTCTGGAAGGCAATTTGGAGTCCAAGGTGAGGCTCTGAGGCTGTAATCTTACTACTCGTATTGTCTGTCTTGGCCGTCCGACGGCGCTTACGGGGCGGTCGACTGTTCCGGTGGTGGGCCAGGGAACGATCAACGATGGACCTCCTTTGTTCGAGCCTCAGGCAGGAGAAGGTTGGAGCAAAACACCAACCTTTCGATGACTTTGTCCACTTCTACATCATCAAAGTCATTAGATTTCCATACTCGTGATACTGTCTACACCAAGAATTCCTCACATTAGAACTACTTCACTTCTCCGCCACCGCCACCGCCTTCTCATTCGTTTTCGGCTTCTCTCTGAAGTCGCTGATGACCGCAATCACCATCCATACCACCCACACGAGTCCAGCACACACGCCATATGCTATCTTGCCGGCCCTAGAAACACTTGCCAGTTGCATCCCGAGGCCGCCGTTGATGATGCCCAAAGTGATGAGGATCCTGCCATTCCAAACGTGAGCGTAGGACCAGACTTGGCGCTTTCCTTTGCGCCTATACATGACGTGGTGAATGATTCCGAGCAGGGCCTGCACTGCAAGCAGGCCGAACACTATGAGGCCAATGATGATGTGAGGTTCATTCCACTTGTTCAGAAGTGTCAGCAGGCAAGAGAAGGACAGGCACAGAAGTGTATCTTACAAAGTCGGCCCCGAATGGCTCGAGAGTTGCACTCATCCAGATGCCCATTGCAACTGCAGTGGTGAAAAAAGCATAGGCAAGGACTTGCAGGCCAAGATGCGTGAACAAAGCCAGCCGACCTGGTATGGTCCGTATGGCAATTGCGCCGAGAGGAAAGAAGGCTGCGAAAGCCATCGTTGCCATGACGCCGTGTGTAAGTTCTATACGATTGAACAGTGCACGATCGAAACTTGGTCGTGGCAGACCCAGCCCCGGAGAAACTGTTACAGCTGGCTCAGATGAGGATCCTCCTGATGAGCCTCCTCCTCCTTCTCCTTTTGGTTCTGGCATATCATAGGCGCTTTGAGCTAATACACCTGTGCCTGTGTCAAAATCTCTCGTCAGTTCTCATTCTGCTCCCATTGAATGCATACTCACATATTGACAGCAGGATTGTTGTTAGATGTTGCTTCATATTTGATTTATAATTGCTTGCAGCGCTCAGGAACCCGTCAAATATTCGTTCCAAAGAAACCTGAGGTGAAACTTGAGGTGGGAAGACGACTAATAAATACTGCCCATCCTGCACCATGGCATTCGCAACGATCTCCTGCGGCATAGCAACTGAGAGTCGCAATCGTCAAGTTCTCAAGAGCTCGGCTTGCATCACGGATCCAGCACAGCCTCGCCAATACACAACAAATCCATTGCTTCCCATAGGACGATTTCCTTTTGTCGATCCACCTCCGCAAACACACCCGCTCATCCTAGCAGCCCATCATTTTGATGATCAATCATGCAATTTTTCGGCAAGCCTCGGGCTCATAGGGCACCGCGCATGGGATTGGCGTTCAAGGCGCCAACAAGATGGCAATGATCAGTGACATGTCAACATTCTGCATCCAAAGGTTACGTTCAGGTCTGTGGAGCAAATGATACACGCCAGCACTCCCTGCTCTCAAGCTACAAATTGGCTCAACGTACTGGACTTCGAGGTCAGACAAACAAACTCACAACCATCGCGAATTTGCGCGTTGTAGACCAGTTTATCATCGTCAGGTCAACCATCGTACTCAGGAGGTGCAGAGCCTGCGTTAATATCCTCATACTCGGGGAGCTCGTCGTCAACGGCTCTTCCACTGTCTACGCCCGCACTCCTGACAGGAAGATCGCCTAGTCGACGATCAGGCATAGTCTCGGCCACGTTCTGATGCGTCGAAAGCGGACCATGGCTACGAACTTGCTCGACAGAACCCTCGCCATACTGCAGTAAATCCTCCAACGCTGCGATCCGAGCGAGGAGAAATTTCCCGTATCTCGACCGGGAACCGTACTTCATTCTCATCATCTCGACCAATTCTTCGACAGAACGACTATCGATGCCCTCTTCCTCGAGCTCAACCACCGACATCCTGAGTTCAGTGGTAACTTTTCCTATCAACTCAATCTCTTGCCGGTAAATTTGGGCACGTTTTTCTACCATCAAATCGACCTGTTGATTGGATTCGCGGATCTCGTCATTGATTAGAACCTGATAAAAATTAATTGGAAGAAGTAACATCAGAATGTCTGAGAACTTACCATTGTCTCAAAATCGTCCTTGATGTTGCTTATGTTCTCTTCATTGGCGTCGTACCATGCCCATTCTCTCATCCCGTCTTGGATGAGCTCATCATCAAGGCTTTGTTGGTTAGCTTGGAAATCATGGAGGGCCATTCCGAAGGCTTTGATTAATTTTCCCTGGCAACTTAGCTGGTGGGTCAACGGCTGTAATGCCTGAGTCTGGGGTACTCACGTTCTTTCTAATGATCTCCAGCTCGAACTTCTCTTTGTCGGTCATTCCGTCCTCTCCTTCTTCTTCTTCTTCAAATCCCTCGTCTCGCCAGGGGTTCTCGATCAGCGCCTCTTCCAGCTGGTTCATGATGGATTTTTCTTGTTACACCTGAAGAGTTATTTCTGATGGTGATGGTAGACATGAGAATGGATTCGGATGAGAGCGATGTCAAGAGCAGGCCAATATACGAGGTGCTGCACATAAGCTGAAGTGTTGAATTGATACTAGTAGTTATGTGTTGATGCTTCCCCAGCACCGGCATTAATGTTGAACATCCTAGCTCTACTTTGGAATAGTTCCATTTTGAACGTTCTCTTGGTATCTCTCAACTCAACGTCTTCCTCTTCTTCTTCATGTTCTTAGAAGGATTCGGAATCTAAGCCTACGGTGCTCTTGTTATGTTCTTCTTGATTCGAACGAGGACAAGACCATTGAAGGTTCACCACGAGTGCGGCGGCGGCGGCCATCAACACTGCCAGTTCAGCCATTGTATGCAGGTGGCGCATCATCCAATGCTTCTTCCTCCTCGTAGCCAGGGAGTTCTTCATCGATTGAACCGCGAAAACCGTCGATATTCGCCTTGAGAAAGCGGCCAAGTTCAGAATCCGGGCCCCAAGTAGATACGATCTTCGTGATGCATTCGTCCAGATCATCGGTGGCAATGCCCTCGGTTTCGAATCTGGCTTTCGCAAAGGTCAATTTCTTGAGAGAAGCCTCGATCATGTGTTTCATTTGTACATGCAACGCTAACAATCTCTTGTTGAAAGCCGTGCAGCTGTTGGTCATGGCGCTGACCTCTTCGAGGAGTAGAGACTACAAGGCGTCAGCAATGTGACTGTCGTCCACATGGTGAACTTACTGTCGTCTCACGATCATGTCGAATAGTCTCAGATGTTTGAGCCTTAAGGGATTTTACCCAGTTTATGTCTTTTGCGGTCTTCTTTGCAAAGGCCTGGGACTCTTCTCGAATTTGGGCGGCGAGTGTTTCAATTTGGGTGTTGGACTCGTTGGAGGTCTGCACCTAAAGCAAGGTCAGTTTGTCTTTTGGTATTAGCTTGGCCAAGGTGCTCCACGTACCAGGTCTTCCATTACTTCGGTCTCGATGTCCAATTTGCGGTTTGCGGCGTCCAATTCCTCCAGCTTGGTTTTCGACTCTTCTAGCTCGACTTTCAAATCTTCGAGCAATTTCTTCATGGCTATGAAGGACATGTCGTCGGTGTCTTGGGTTTGATCATGCATCTTACTGGAGGTAGTTGGCTAATTCGATTAGTCGGGAACATTGTCGTGCATGAGGATAAATGTAGAAAGAGGGAGGGAGAGAGCAGGTGTTTATGAAGATACCACTCTACTCAGATCTGAGATCCAGAAGTCCATAGCAGTCCACCATTAATTCAGGGTCAGCAGTTCCGGGTCATCTAGATCTCAGATCCTGCTAATAGGCATCACAATGTCTTTTCAAGATCTCATTCGTCTGGAGAACACCAGCTGTCCGACAGCAGTCCTCTCATTCTGTATCAAAATCGTGATCATTCCGGTGACATCGAAAATGGACTTGGCAGAACAGGCCAGGTTCCTTGATTCGAGTGAGTTTTGAACGAAGCCATGGTAGCAACAAGGCAACCGAAGGACAATCGACTGTAAACCTCAAAACTCCGTTTAGCCCGGGAACGTTGATGGACGAGAATAGAACTCTCCTTGGAGCCAGACTGCCAAGCAATGGTACTCAGCCTTCACAAACCCCTCCGCTTTATTGAGCCATTTTTCTCTGGGATCCGTTTTCATCCTGGAAAGGCTATCGAGCCATATTTCTCTGGGATTCGTTCTCATCCTGGAAAGGCTATCGAGCCATATTTCTCTGGGATTCGTTTTCATCCTGGAAAAGCTATGAACAAAAATACTTTGCAGGCGTATATCGTCGTGGAAGGAAAGGATCATTGAGGCTGTGTCCATGACTCCATGCCACCAAGGCTCAAGCCAACCCAACGGAGGCTAGGCACGAGGGAGGTGCCGCTTTTAGCGGGTCTGATACTCGTATTCTACTATGGTTGCCAGCAGAATAGTTGTTAGCGCTTGATCAATGCTTCTGCCCTCAATATATCCGTTCTCAATTTTACTCGAGAGTTTTCGCGGGTAGTACTTATTCTAGCACGCGTATTTATCAGAACTTTGATCTGCTCAGGGGTTTTCATAGTCCGACGCTAACAACTAATGTGCTGGCAACCATAGTAGAACTAGGCGCCAATCTGCGGTTGCTTGCCGCGCCCATCACGAACATCTTCCTTCACCACACATTTCTGAGCTGTCAACAGCGTTATCTCTATGCTTCATTCACCCGCTTTGATCCCATGAAGACACCAAGCCCACTAGACGCATCAGTCTCTTCAAGCTAGGCCAGGTCTTGAGGGGAAATTCAAGCAACTACAGAATCACAAAATAACTACAAGAAACAGTCTGGTTTGCGGAGAAAGTCTATCGACGCAAGAGTGGTCGAAAGAAGGACAAAGTGATACAGAGATTCAACAACCGAAGACCCCGCCGTGATCAAAAGCGTCCGAGATCATTTCCGAGTCAAGAATGAACGCAATGTCCTCCGCCACTTTCAAGACCGACGTCATCCCTAAGACCAACGATCGACGAAATCAAAGACCCAGCAGAACCTAGTACCACCATTGTACTGAGATATCTTGATGACGATGTTCGCTCTGCATCGGATACCAAGACACTGTCCCAGAAGGAACTTAAACACGTATCAAAAAGAATACTCCAAGCATTTGGCACGCTACACGAAGATGGCTTCGTGCATACAGGTACGTACCCATCCCATGATCTATCTAAAAACGAATCCGTGTTGCTACATGTCAAGCCAAACAATACTGTGTACTCGTCAACCACGCTTCGCCCAAGAACGACCAGGCTGAGCTACGGTTCACGGATGTTGAGCTTGCTGACGTCGGCAGTTCCCACCCAACCGACCATGAATATGCCAAAAAGGGCGTTACCATAGGCGCTCCGATTTGGAGGAGCCCCGAAGTGCTCCTCAAATTGCCTTGGAACACATCGACTGATATTTGGTCGTTTGGCATTTGCGTAGGATCTTTTCTCTTCTCAAATCTCCTTCTCCACTTGACCGACGGGCACCAACCTGACGTTTCACTGCAGCTGATAACGCCCATATACGCTGCTGATTTCGACATATTCTCACCCCGGGGAGTTAGGTTCGACGATGAGGCTTTTGATACTAACGTCTTGATGCAACATTTCAGATACTTGAGGCCATTTCGACCAAAGTTTGCTGAACTGTTCGCAGGACGGGAAGATCAAGATCTACTGAATACTGTCATACAATATGTATTCGATCACGTCCCAGAATCAGAGAGAGTGCCCTTTAGCCATGTGAGGGCGAGCGAGGTGTCAGGAGAGGGTAGGGAGTTTGTTTGTAAGATTATGAAGTTGGACTCGAGGGATAGACCTACCGCTAAAGAGTTGTTAAAGGATAAGTAATTTGAGTGATGTCGTGAGAGTTGAAGAAGTCTGGATTTGGGAATCTCTCAACTCGGTATATTCTGTTTCCTCCGGCCTCTCCTCTCTCCTATGGCTAACATTAAGGAAACGCCGTTTTATGGTCTCGCTTTCATTTTGGGTAACCTAAGAAGACAGGACTCGTAAGTGAGTAATGATTTAACCTAACCCTCTCCTCAGTTGTATTCTGATTGTCCAAGGACCAAGAACTACCACACTATTCTGGCCTTACCACTAGCCAATTTGTCGCCGCCCTCGCCATATCAAATATTATTTGCAGGTCAGATTCAAGTCAACATCCAGGACCGACGTTATGTCTCCACCGCTCTGGTATTATTTACATTGTTGTTCTTGACTGCATTGGACGGCGTTTAAGGATGGAATGCCTTGGTCCTTATAGGTGTCTTTGTGAACAGGAGATCCTTCTTCGCACCCAAGCAGCTGCTCTGCTTCATGTGCAGCATACTCGATGTCTGGTGTCTCATGTTCGCCAACATCTGCAGCTACAACCTCACAGACTATGCTTGAATCTAGTCCGCTGTCCTCTGCATCCGAATCAACCAAGGCTTCGAGTTCAGCAATTGATGCAGCAATTCTCTGACCAGACTGGGAATCCGTGCCAAACTTTGAATATGCCTCGTCCAAAATTTCGGCGATATCTCGACTGTCTATTTGATGTCCATCGAGGGTCTCCTGTGCTGAGCGTAGGTATTGAATCATCGTGTTGTTGAGCGTCCATGCTTCTGTGAGGAGTCTGAGTGACTGCGCATCCATGTAGTGGGTCATGGCTTCTATCTCCTTGATCTCGAGGCGTATCATTTCCTTTCAGCGATTAGTCTCAAGCAATTCAGAGTCGGGATCAAACTTACCGCAGCCTGCGGGTCCTCCCAGACATCGTCTTCATCGAGTGCTGAGTACCACTCGTCATTAGACACAAGAAACCTGAAGAATTCCATTGCATGTCTCTGACGCTCGATCATATTTTTGGATGAATCCACATGGAATTCGGTCAAAGCTTGGTTCTGGACGATCTTAGCTTGTGGCCAGCTTGGGCTGGAAGTGGTTACCAACGACTTCCTTCATCACCAGGTTATTGCATCGGAGTGCGAAGTTCTCCTTTTCCAACTCGCGGTACTCGTTCATCAGCCTCTGGTACTCAGTCTGCTCGTCGTTTGACATGTTGGGAAAAGGCTCGAGATCAATGATCTTTGAGAGACAGGATTCGTATCGAATAACAGGTGGAAAAAGAGTAAAGGAAGGGAGTATTGGGTCGTTAGGTGAGGGTGTCGTGTTCGTGTGATTGTTTTGTCAAGTCGTTGACGTTCGTTACAGGAGTCCAGCGGGATCGGGAAGGTGCGACCAGAATCCATCCCACTGAGGTATAACGCTTGAAGGCCGAAAGCAACATCCAACCATGCCGGAAAGGATTCCATGACCTGGAGCAGACACTGAGTTGAACCAGGTTCAACTGGTACCGAGAGCCCTTTGCCGATTGTTTACAGATGCCTTTGCTGCTCAGAAAGCAAGTCACTTTGTGTTGCTGCTCAATATGGGACAAAAGGAGACCCGCAATCGCAAAGTGAGGAAAAGAACGGTTTGCGTTTGATAGTATTCAAGATGACTAAGAGACTGCTACTAAGGCCAAGGGAAGAAACCCTTTCCAAACAGTAAGCCATATCAAAACGCCTTAGAAGCAGTATATATTCTTGTCATCGCAGCAAGCAGCGCTTCGGACATGGTAGTATTTTTCACACTGTTCAAGCCCATTAGCAACTGCCACCCCTCCAAGTCAGTAAGTGATAATTACCACGTTGCAATCGCTCATTTGATATTGAATTGTTTTGCACTAGTCCAAGTCAGCGGATATGTAACGCCAAGGGGAGCTACAAAGACCGTACTTCTACATTGACACAGGTCATGGGGTTCATTCTGCAAAGCTGTGCCGCGAAGGCGACGCCTTGGAAAAGGGCGAGATTAAGGGCGAAGGCGGTGGCAGAGGAGAAATGCATTGTCGAGGATTTAACGAAATTTTAAGAACGACCGACCTTGAGGTGTAGTTCTAATGCGAAGAGACTGCTCAAGGTAAACGAGTTAGGCCTGCTTATACTTATACCAATCAAGTGATTTAGAATAGGGTTCTAGGCCTTCGATTTCCAGTCCATTTGCATTTGCCAGCTCCACGAGCTCCACGTCCGGTGGACCACCCGCTGCGGAGGTGGGTAATTAGCTAGATCTAGTAGGAGTGCCATAGTACCTATAGTCCGCGAGGAAAGAAGTAGCGCAAAAATATCACCAAAATAATACTTGAATACCCCCGTAATAGATGGTCTCAGTATTCCTAGAAAAATTCAAACACTCCACCTTGATCTTACTCCGAATTCGCTTTACTTCAAACGAATGATCTTCGACGGCAGGTCGAGTTTGCGCACATGTTTTTGTACTTGTGAGTAACATGTGCAATCCGCCGTCAAAGCCGAGATTCGAGAGCTGCGCTGCGGCAAAGGCCGAATCGAGACGGTTCTAGAAGACGAGTATCGGTAGATATTTTGAGGAATGGTGGGCGTATTTGTGAGGACCGGTGCTGAGATCAACCCGAGATGATGACACTCGTCGATGTACATACTGTGGTATGGTCGGTCTATAGTCTGCACGTGAATGGAAATGATGAGACATACTGTAAGTACTGGTACACAGTACTACTGTGTTAAGTAAGAGATAGGACTATATTTACCGCGAATGCCTTGCACTGACAATAAACAGGGGCTCGTATATATACCGTACTATGTATACTCCGTGCAAAGTTGCGGACGAGACAAGGGACCAAGGGTGACACAACTGGATTTTGTAGAGGAGAGATCTGGGACGTGCTGGAGTTCCATTTCCATCCTCCAGTCCATCGCAGTCGATAGGACATGAGTCTGGAGCGTGTAGGTCTACCTGCCGTATAGCCGCGATTGGCTAGATCAGGCTGAAGGCATACCTCCGTCCGTCCGTCCAAAGTCTCTCAGCGCGGCCGGGTGCCCTTGATGTTCACACATCATCGAGTCGTCCAGATGTGTGTGATGGCAACAAAGGTGTCGAGGACTCGAGGACACCATGGTGTTCTACGAATCCTCGACCCAATTCGATGCCGTAGCCGTATTACCTCGGAAGCTCTCGTTCCATGATCGGAGCGACACGTCACGTGGGATAATGGCTTCAGTTCGATGAGAGTCTGTTGGGTAATTCTGCCTTCTGCCTTCTGCCTTCTGCCTTCTACAACCTATCAACAACCTCTTCTCTGAACTCTTCAGTCTAACAATGCTTCAATCTCACTATCACTCCGTGTCTCGAACTACAAGAAGTCAATGGACGTCCGACTCTCCCAGCAACCAAAACCGCCCACTGCCCCTTTATCAACCCCTCCAAAAACCGCAATCAAGGGTCCACAACAACCAAACACCAAGCCTACCGACCCGCTGCAAGGAACAACGGGATCGCCACCTCGACATGACATGTGCCACAGCAACTACAACCTCCACATCAACCCGAAAGTCCTTCCTCGACCTCCCACCACACATCCGTACCCAAATCTACACATACCTAATCTGCCACACCCCTCTCGATTCCGCACTCACGCTCCAGCAATTCCATCAGAATGACCCATACCAACGCCTCTTCCGCCACAGCGCCTCCATGGCCGAAGCGAAGATAGAACGCTTGATACATTATCCCTCCCGCATCTACCTCTCATTTGAAGGACTCCTACGTACAAACCGCACAATCAGATCAGAAGTCAAAAAGGTCCTTAAAGGTCTACGGAAGGACCATGTTACCTGCAAGCTCGACCTCATAATCGAGCGTGGTCGCAATGATGGTGGTGGTGGAATATGGCCTTCATGGTTAATCTGCCCCGCACGAAATCCCCTAGTTCGCCGTTTGGAGATAGACGTCAGGGTCTTTGGGGATGATTTCGAGATTCATGGGACTGGGAGCGGGAAGGTAGGACCGGAGATATTGAGGCAATTCGAGGGCGGCTCTTTGGGATTTGAACATGCGCATGTGGGACGGGAAAGGTGTAGGACACTAGCCTTTGCAATCGTGGCTCTGATTGCAAGGTTTATTGAACGCGGGGCTAGTTGGGGACATGTCAGGGGGGAGATTGGGGTTGAGACTCTTGTACTCAATTTTGTGGATGTGGGGATATCTCCAGGAGAGAAGAGGGAAGAGAGGAAGAATAAGACGAGGGAAGAGAATAAAAGGGACAAGGAGAAGGACATGTTTTTGGAATTGACACCACCTACACCACCTGACGACTGTCCAACTTGCGCAGCAGAGGACTATTGGGATATAGACGCCCTCGTGGGTTCAGCAGACGAGGCGATCACTTTCGCTCTTGGTGATCGCAGGATCAGCCACCCGACTAGCGCGGATGAGGATGAATCTATACAAGCTCCCGAATTACTCAGGATGGTGGATTTGGTTCTGAAACCCCTTTGCCGAGAGGAGAGATATATGTTACATCGTCGAAAGCATCATTTCTCGGCCGTTCATCTTGCGCTCATTCGGAGAAACGTCAGAAGGATCGTGATTGAGCTGAAGGGGACATTGAAGAGACGGATGAAGGTTGTGGATCTGTGAATAGCTAGTCTGCGAAGATGGAATCGTGAAAGCAGATTGGCGAATCCAAGACTTTCTTTCATTCGTTCGTCTGGATATGTTTGTTTAGCGATAACTCTACGAATTGCTTGATCTTTGAATGCGATGGTGGTGATCAACGCCAATCCCATTCCTTGAGAATTTACTCTTCAGTCGTACACACCACATTCGTACACATTACATTGTAACCACGGAATACACTCCCTCTGAATAGACAAGACGTCCAACCCGTAAATATTCCATCAAGGATTTTCCCTTTCTACCCCCTTATATGGACACGCTTGTCTTCTTGATCAGCAGCCCTCCTGTTTGCCTGGGGGTTTTCCAGGGAAAGGAGAGGAGGATAGGAAGCGGCGAGGGTGTTGACTGTGATATAGATCTAAAACGGTTTCGAACGCAGAAATGGGAGTGTTGGGGCTGGCAGACGGAGGATTTGAGGAGGCAGGAGAGTGTTTTGGGTCATGATTCGTGTTGAAGATGTGAGGAGGGAGGGGGGGGTAAGTACTTTGGGTAGCACAGGTGATGATTTCGTGGCGAGGTTTGTAATGGGACTGGAAGTTTGGTTGAATGAGTACGATAATTTGATGAGTGGGGAGATGGTAACTAGTATAATAGATGCATGTAAATTGGTATTCGAAGCTGATAATAGAGTAGATGGTGATGATTGATCGAGGGAAGCTGGAGCGACGAGAAGCCATTAGCACGACCAACTAAGGAGAAAGAAGTTCGATAGGATATATGACTGAGTGGGGGTAGGAGAGACGAGATGCCTATTGAGGAAGAAACCCTCGACTTTTGAGAGATAGGATGGATGCACTCACGAATGCTTTTAGCGGATCTCCCACACTCTCCCTCAAGATATCTTGTGTAGACCGCCAATGTGACATCGATATCGATAAGTTTCAGCCAATTCAGAAGCATAGCGCTGCCAGAAAATAATCGATATCAATCTTCATTGAACTCATGGCAAAAGAAAAACAGCATCCGTGAATCTATGTGTTAAGCTATACTACTATACAAAGCTGCTATACCTAGACCTCATGTTCATCAAGCACAAGGCAGGCCGACAGATCCACAACCCGAGCCGCAGTCCACCAATCCGTCTCCCCTGTCCTAATGAGGTATAGTTCATCCAACCAGGCCGGTACGAAACTACCAGGGCCTCTGACCCGTTCTGCCGCACGTTCTGCGGCGATTTCGAAGCACAGAACCGCTGTCAATACAGCCATGAAGCTATCCTCGCGGTGTACAGCCAGGAACGCTGCCGTGGTGGTGCCGAGGGTACATCCACTGCCAGTGATATCACCCAGATAAGCGTGCCCGTTATCGATAGCGATGACTCTCTTGCCATCACTGAGGATATCTCTAGCTCCAGTCATCAGAACGATGGTTCGGAGCGTGAGAGCAAGGTTTTTGACGAGTTTGACTTGGTCTTGGAAGGAGAGCGTGGAGGGTCCGGAATCCACACCTTTCTGCTGACTGTCCTCCTCGCTTGAGGTGCCATTGCTTGGGGGAGCTATAGCAGCAGCCACAGCCCTGATCTCAGCCTCGTTGCCTTTGATGAGGTCGAAGTGTCCTCCTCCTATCAATGTTTTGACTGCTTGTCTCCTTGCAGCTGTGGCTCCTGCACCAACAGGATCAAGGACAACTGGGCCGCCGACGGCATTGTAGGCTTCCAGCGCCGCGAGGTTATTTTTGATCTGCTCTGCGGTGACGGTACCCATGTTTATGACGAGGGAACCGCCCAGCTTGGCGAGATCTGGGGCTTCGGCGCCGTTGCTGGACATGATGGGGGAGCCACCAATGCATATAGCAACGTTGGCGGCGATATTCTGCACCACCATATTTGTCATATTATGGCATAATGGCTTCGATTTGGCATCGAAAAGAGCCTGAGAGATCAGCGGTACCTGGATGGCGAGGAAGTCAAGGTCGATTGGCATTGTGCTAATGTTCTCGGAGGTTGGTCGGGCAAAAGGCGGTGGTTTGGTGAGTAGCGATTTCAATGTATGGGCTGCTTGTTGAGGATCTGGGGCAGCAATAATGGCACTGACAATTGCGACGCCAGAAAGCTGTTTGTTTGGTGTACGGCACTGGTAGATGACGCGTTGAATGTTTGTAGTGTTTACACCACCGATGCAAACCGTAGGCAAGTCTGGAAACCGCGGTGCTAGAGCCTCTAAGAAAGTGCGAATGCCAGCGCAACCTACAATTGACTTGGCGTTCTCTTTGCTACATGTTACCAAGAGAGTCAGTGTGTGATCGAAGTTACATCTCTGGATAAAGTCACCGAAATAGAGATCGATATCGATAAACCTCTGGCAGATTCAAAACTATTCCTCCAGAACTTTATCGACATTGATCTCCTTTTGGAGACGATGAATTGGGTTCAGCCAATATACAGAGGGCTACGAGTTGCGGCCCTGGTATCAGCGAGTACATACGTCGGTGTAGCAAAGACAGTTCCGAGCCCGAGGTAGTCTGCTCCATCTTCAGCGGCTCGGAGGGCCTCTTCGATCGATGAGGCTGTCACGCCAATGATTGCGTCCTGGCCAAGCAGTTTTCGTGCGGTTGCGATATCTGGACTTGTTAGCCACAAGGGATTTGATATCGAATACGATAAGGTCACAAAATGTACGTCAACTCGATCCAATTCTCGCCATTTGTCGAGGTACTGGGAAAGACAATCATGTTCCGTCTCCATCAAACATCCCTCTGGGATTCCAGTCCTTCGATCTGAAACAACGTTGATAAATTCCTGTCAATTGTGGAAACCGAATTGCCAGAAACTTGTCAACATTGGCCTAGAGCTAAAAGATTCGTACACAAAAACGAACTTTAAAGATCCATAAAACGAGCGACAGCCTATCCCATAACCTCCCACCCAATCTCTCTGGATACTGTTTCCTTCCCATCAAAACTCTTAAGGCTTTGAGGTTCCTCTATACGGTACCGATATTGATAGAATTCTGACAATATAATTTTTGAAATGGCCAGCAATCATTTTGTCGGAAGTCTATCAATAACGATACGAAGCTAGAAGAGTTGCTTCCAATAACCAGTTTGGTTTCTCCTGAGGTGCGGAGAGAACATGATCTTGAATACCTCGGCTGTGAGAGAAGTAGATACGTACAACGGAACTCTGGGAAGTAAATGGAGGAGATCAAGGGAAAGAGAGAGTTTTACCAATGTCATCTTGGCCTATATGGACGCCCTCACAGCCTACAGCGATAGCCACATCGACTCGATCGTTTATAAGCAGCGGCACACCGGCGGCCTTCGTGATGGTATGTAACTCTTTGGCCTCACGAATCAACTCCTTGGTATCGCCTGTTTTCTTACGGAATTGAACGACGGTCACACCTGGCTGGAGTGAGAACAAGCTTCAGGGTCATGGCGGATCGCAAAGCACACCTCCTTGTATGGCAGCCTGGACAACCTCGTGGAGATTTCTGCCCTTGAGAATTGGCTCGGTTGAGTCTGTCACCAAGTACAGAGAATAGTCGACCTTCATGGTGAAATGGGCTTGATGGAAGGGAATGGCATGGAAGCGAGGACGGCCTTTAGCGCGGTCGCGGTACCGGTAGGATATTTACCTGGGAACCTAGAGGAGTGAAAATTTGCGCGACCCTGTAGAATATGTACTAGTAGTGGAAATTGTTGACCATATGCACTGGCATGTGGGCGAGCACGGAGAGAAGGATGGATGCACGGAGTCACAATGCAATGTAGTAAGAGTCGAACGATGAGAGAGAGAGAGAGACTCTACGATGAGATATCTAGTCTACTAGTACAGCAATGAATGAAAAGGACAGTGACAATGCTGTCGTCGATGATGGCGATGGTACAGCCTGGCTGCCTGGCTGCCTGGCTGCCTGAGTGCCCTGGAGAAAGCACGTGGAACGTCAGAGCGCAGCGCCGCGGCGGATTTAGAACTAGTTCTAACCGTGTGGACTGGAACTATATCAAGATCCTCCGTCCTCCCACTTCCCTTCTCACAACAACACCAACCAGTTAGCAGCCACTACCTGACTTTTCGACGGCATAAACATACCTTTGCGCTAGCCACGCAAACAAAGATACAACTACCATTCCATCTGCCAACCTCCACCAGCAAGCACACTACGAGACTGCGCGTCGCCACTCAGTCCACCTCTTCCACACCTCCCACCCCTCCTAGAAAGACACCCACCAGCGATATCAATCAAACTCCAGACCTGTATATGTATTCGTGCCCAGACCACGGTTTTCGAATCGATCCCCCTCCCAAGCTGCATTTTCTTCGCATATCGCGGAGACCAGACAGCAACCATCACTGCTCAAACGGCTAAACAAGCATAGTGTCTGACAGAAGACACACAAACACCATCAAAATTACTCTCAATCCAGTAGCATTCGTCTACTGCATGTCTTCTTCGCCGGCTCATACCAGTCCTTTCCCCTTTCCCAATTGTCCCCTTGCCCGCTCTTCAACATAAGCCGACCGCTCAACGCCAATATCTTCACCTAACCGCAGTCATGGCTACCGTCAACATTCGTAGGGTATGTATCATCCTCACTCGGTAGTCTGGCTTCACACTAACATCCTGCAGGATGTCACCGACCCCTTCTACCGCTACAAGATGGAGAAAATCGTGTCCAAAATCGAAGGCAAGGGTAACGGCATCAAGACCGTCATTCCCAACCTCCAGAGTGTCGCCAACTCTCTTGCCCGTCCACCAAACTATGTCATCAAATTCTTCGGCTTCGAACTTGGAGCCCAGACCAACAAAGACCCAAAGGATGACCGCTGGATCATCAACGGCGCCCACGATTCCTCCAAACTCCAAGACCATCTTGATGGCTTCATCAACAAGTTCGTCCTCTGCAAGAAGTGCAAGAATCCCGAGACTGTTGTTCAGATCAAGGACGGTCGCATCTTGCTCGACTGCAAGGCTTGCGGACAGCGCTCCGAGGCCGATCCACGCTTGAAGCTCAGTGGTTTCATCATTAAGGACCAGTCGGGACCTAAGGGTAAGAAGGACAAGGCCACGAAGAAGGCAGCGCGTCAGGCCAAGAAGGATGCTGAGAATGGCGTCAACGGATCCACGAACGGCAACAGCCCCCATGACAGTAACTCCGATGGCGCTTCAGCCGACGGTGACTACGAGCTCGACGCCGGAAGCGATGATGAGCTCACCAAGCGCATCAACTCCGAGGCCAAGAACATTGAGGACGTCGACAAGAATGAGATCGAATGGTCTGTGGACACCTCTGCGGCGGCCGTTGCTGCTCGTGCCCAGGAGCTCCCCGACGATCTCAAGCGTGCTCTTGTCATTGATGGCGAGGACGGTGATGAGGAAGGCAGTGCCTATGACACGTTTGGCAACTGGATCACAGAGCAAGGCGAGAAAGAAGGTGGCGTCACCAAATTGGACAATATCGAGATCTACAAGAAGGCTCAGGAATTGGGTGTTGAGAAGAAGCACAGGACATTGACCGTCTTGGCTCAGACCTTGTTCACTGAAAAGATCGTCAAGGAAATTGAGCCACGCGCTGCTGTCTTGAAGAAGATGATCACATCTGAGAAGCATGAAAAGGCGTTCCTCGGCGGACTAGAACGCTTCATCGCCTCTAAGCCCGAGCTCATCAAGCTCACTTCTGCTATTCTTGTCGTCGCCTACCAGGAAGACCTTTTCCAAGAGGAGACCGTCCAGACATGGTGCGCCAAGGCTAGCAAGAAGTACGTCGACCTTGCCACCAGCAAGAAGATCCGTCTTTCTACCAAACAGTTCACAGAATGGCTTGCTCAGGAGTCGGAAGAATCCGAGGAGGAATCTTCTGACGAGGAATAAGTGCGTACACCATTGCTGATTCTTGTTGACCCTGTCGATAAGATGAGCCTATGGCTGTTACCGGCACTGGTCACGGAAAAAATGCTGGAGGTGATATTCAAGCTGCTGCCAATCCTTTGTGGCTTCTTCCTGTTTTCATGTGTACTAATTCTTTGGCTTCTCCACCTTGCTGATGTCGGGATGATTCATCTCTAAATTAAAAGAACTCTGCTCTATGTTTGTTCTTTGCTTTGACATTGGTTGTACGTGATCATGATGACTGATTGCTTCGCCTTCGTAAGTTTGGAGCGCGATTTCGACGAGCTTATGACAGCATGTCGACCGACAAGATCCCGAAGTCGGTGTGAATAAATCAAGCCTACCAACCCGTTGTTTTCCCATCTCTCAAATCCAAACTGAAATCTGTCAGTCAAAAAGATGCTATTTCCAACAGGCATTACCCCATCACCATACAGAAAACTTCAATCTTCTCCTGTAGAGCCTTCTCGTGCACTCTCGTTTCGGTCCCCAAGCACTTCCTCTGTAAACATTGAAAAGTAACCTCTCTCACAATCCAATCACCTCCTAGAACCTGTCTTTCGCCCTGTGCGTCGAAGTAATGAGAGTCTGTGGGTGGAAGGGGCGGTTGAGGAAGTTTTTGGTTTTTGACTCTCTTTTCTGGTTTGCGCAGTCTTTTTATTCTTAAGTGGGAGATGGTGCCATTGCGGGGTTTGTATCTTTTTTGCTCGTTGGGAGGGGCATGTGGTTTGGGGATTGGTTGATTGCAGGTTTTGGGGGAGGGGCTTTGATGGAGTTTGAGATTTTGTGTTTTGAGATTTGGGGGTATGAGGTCAAGAGCATGGCCAAGTTGAGTAGCCGCTGGGAGAGCGATGGTTTTGGCATGATGTTCACAAGATGGATGGGCTGGATGGGAAGATGAGGCTGATTGTCTTTTCATGTTGGGATTGCAGGATGATTGCCATTCGGTACGTTCGGATCTCACTCAATAGTTCTACTAGGTTGTCTCGGACTGAAGTGAGTCTGCGATATCATCATTCAACACCCATCTACTTGATTCCCTGATCCTACAGATCTAACCTTTCAAGATACATTCACCCTAACCCCCCTAGCAAATCCCTCACAACTACACGCAAACCCAAAAGTATTTGCGGCATTGTACTCAAAACACTCCTGCGCGAACCCAGGACTCGTCGTCGCCGCTCCATCCTTGAGAAGAATACAATCGTACCCCTTACTGAACGCATCCATAAATGTTCCTCCGACGCATTGATCCGTGTTCACTCCCGTCATGAACAGCGTTTTAATTCCTTCTTTTTCCAAAAACGCTTCTAGAGGCGTGGAAGAACCCCATAAGCCGGACATTCTGTTTTTGGGAATGAGGATATCGGGGTTATGTGGAAGTTTTGAGCCTTCGAGATACATAGAGTCGAGAGGGGGATACAACGCTGCATTCCACGAATCCTCCATTAACAAACCTCCAGCATCGACCTTCTCCCCCTCAGGCGTCATAATGGTCCCACAACTAGACCCGAGGCCGCGGAATACGACACCACCGTTCCCGTTCTCGAGTAACACATCACCGCCTACATGTCGAGGATTACCGTGTTTATCTACAGCCACTTTTTGCGTTTCATTGCCATCAATGATCGCTTCGAATCCAAAGGCTCTGGACACGGCTGGTGGCATTTCCTCCACATCTTTAGGAGTAAGACCCCAATTTACCCACACAACCCTAATACCCGCCTTCCTCGCCGCCGGAATCGCATATTTTACCAGTTGATCGAGGGCATCATGTCCTCCCCCCCTCTTCCTTCCAAAAGCGGGCGAGAGGAAGAAATTTTGCATGTCAATTATCACCAATGCGGATTTAGCGGGGTCGATGGTTATTGAGGATGTCGTTGTTTGGAGAGTTATAGCATTTTGAGGAGGCGTGGTAGAGCGAGTTAGGTTGAAGCCGGTCTTAGAGGAATGAGTCCAGGAATTGGATGGAGGGCCGAGAGTTGCTGTGCGATGCGGGAGAGTCGTTTCGTCCAAGACAAGGTGGGAAGGCATAATGGTAGGTGATGTGAGGCTGTGGTTGTCGGGTGGTGAAGTCTGCTGTTCTTGAGAATGTATTTTCTTCGGAGTGAAGTTTGATTGCGAGGAAGTCGGGGCAAGCTGGGTATGCGAGACAAGTTAGTGTTTTATATAGAAGATAGAAATTAAAGTGATTTATTTGGGCATATAAATGATGGTTGAAAGTAGGGAAAGATAAGGTCGCGCCTATCTCCACCTTGGCCCGTCCTTCTGTTTTGGGGTTAGCTGGCTTTCTCCGCTTCTGGTCGATCGATGGTCTATGATCTTGCGGAGGTAGGCATTTAGACCCCGTGAAGTTGTGGTTTCGAATGAATTTGTGAGCTATTGTTTGCTTGATAAACGAGCTGGTAAAAGATCTCATTCGGGAGGACACCTGAAATCCCACAAGGCTGCCAAGCCAGTGTTGACACTCTTCAACAAAGCACCGAACATTCTTAAGGAGCAGCATTGGAAAAGAACAAGACGGGAACTCGGCATCCTCGGTCTTTTTTTGTGAACTTGGAAGGCTGTCCGAAGATACTCGACATTTTCGCAATTCCGAGTTAGCCCACTGATATCACCTAATCATAACTTACCCTCTGCTTTCAAGCCAGAATATAGAGCCCACGCCGCCAGAGTCTTGCCATCCCTTGCACCCGCTTTCCAGAGATCTTTCAATGGAACCAACTTCAAGGTGATCTTTTCACCCTCTTCTCTCAATCCCGTCAGCTTACCACGGAACTCCTCCATCTGTGCTCGTGGGATTCGTTTCTCGTACAGAAAGAGCGGGATATACTCGTCACATCCTCCTGGACTAGGATACACAGCTCTCTGCAGCTTTTCTCCATTCTCATCTTCCGAGTCGGCGATGGCAAGAGCAGTCATATCGATGAGTTCTGATTCTTTGACTTTAAGACCGGTCTCTTCTTCGATTTCCTTTGCAGCACCTCCTGAGAATGTGCCGCCATCCAGCATACCTGCTGGAATTTCGGCGAAGGCAAGGGAGCCGCCTGCGATACGTGGTTGAATGGTTAGAATGGCTTGCTTATCGTTTTCTGTTCCTTCGTCTGCGTCGTCAGGCTGGAGGACTACCTTGAGGTGTTGTGTCAGGTGATATTGGTATGCATAAAATCAAGATTTAGTTACCAGCATGCCTACGCTTCCACCTCGCATGAATACAGCTCCGGGAAGAGTCTCGCCCTTATCGTTGATAACCTGAGTCTGGAGTTTAAGAAAGCCGATGCGTCCTTTACCGAAGAAGTCGACGGCCTGTACATTGATTTCCCGAAGGCGATATGGTGCATCGTAGAAAGTGTGATTCGACTGTTTCTGGGTGGAGAGCGAATTCTGGATGGATGACAGCCATGTCCTGAATGGGGGAAATGAGAGAATCTGTTCTTTAGTGAGGCTATCCGGGTGATGGACGGAGCATTCTGGCGTCGAATCTGCGAGAATGAAGCTCGCCATACCGGAAGGTCGTGAGCAATAGTGCTTGATGGGTTTGCTGAGATGTTGGTGTCTGGTTAGTGCCAGTGAAATGGGTGTTGTCGATGAAGTCAAATGTTTGCTGGGCGACAGTCTTCTCAAAAACATGTCGCCAGCCCAGCGTTGCCTCAAACCCTCAACATACCTTAGGCTGTGTATGCCAGTCCAATGAGATAATTGACATATTCACTTGATTGATGGTCGATTGATGACGACCCATACGATAAGACGGAGATAATACTTGTACTATCGCCGATGCCATCACAACCTCGCCTTCTGAACCAAACATTGAGAGCCCTCCTAAACAATTCACCACAATGGGCACTCTCACAGCCCAAGTTCCTCAGCTGGCTGAGCATTGCAGCCACAAGCTCGCGTCGTCGTGTCGTTTGACTTCGACTCACAACTGCTGTGCCTGTGCCGACGACCGCCCGCACAATCCGACGTACCGGAAGTACATCGATGGCGTTGGCTACGTACAGCTCGGTGTTCGATGGGATCATTACTGCTGGCCGTGCTACTGCAAGTCAACGTTATATCAGCATCACCCGTACCACTGCTGACAATCACATAGCCTTCTGGAGCGTCCGAGTCCAACAGTCAGGAATCCCACCTCGTCAGACCAGTATCCCAGACACTCCAAATCAGGACGAATTCACGAAGAGATGGCTTGAATTTCACCAGGGATACCGGATTGTCCAGACACCAGACGGAAGGGAAGAGAGAATTGCTGTTAGTGGAGAGCCGTTGAAAGACGTTGACCCTGGCGTCATGCCGAGGACACTCGACGAGCTTCGTGCTGGCCGCCTCACTGGCACAGAAATCGCACCCGTTGCTGAAATGCCTCCAGCGCTGGCAGAAGTTGATTCAGGACCATCGCTAGACGAAGCACTGGACGAACTGCTAGGAGAAGCTCTTACTGAGGACCAGGGCCAGGAACAATCACAGCCAAACGATGAAGTCGAGGCTGAGATAAGGAATGTGAGACCAGATCGGACTCAGCCCGATATCGAAGGGACTTCTCCCATACCTACACCACTTATGACTGCTCAAGAACTGGCATCGCTTCGACATGATATCGAACAGGTTCGACGTCAGATCGAAACAGAGGAGCGCATTGGCGACGTGCGTCAAGCAGAAATGGCCGCTGATGCAGAAGATATGGCGCAAACCCAACGACGAATCGAAGAATACCAGCAGGAGGCCAACAGCTTGAGACGTCGCATGGCTCGTTACGAGAGGTATATTGTCAATGAGCAGGCGCATTCTGAGGCAGTCGAGGAACGCATGTCTGGAAGAGAAGAAACTGTAGCACAGATTGGAGAGCGTTTGCGGGTTTTACGCCATCAGCTCCGTCACTACCGACGTCGTGCAGCAGGAGAAGGTAATTTTGCCCGTGTATTTGGGACCAGGGAGGATATTCAGAGCGAGGACTATGTCTCACCTATCACACACATGTTTATGAGAGTGAACGAGTGGGGCAGGAGACGTCAAGCACAACCGACCATATCGCAAGAAACACCAACTCTAGTAGACGGTTCTCTGGGCCAGACACAACCTGGAGAAGATCTCCTCAATGGGCTTCCAGCTCTCCGTGCGAACAGACAGGATCAATTGGATGTGGCACGGCGTCACATGGAATCTGCGCAAGAACTGCGGTTGGCGCAGCATCGGGGCTATTTATCTCGTCTTCTGGATAGAGTCCCTTCTGAACCTGCGGAACCATCACCACTCGACCTTCATCTCGATGCTTTGACTGCCCAAGCTGATACATCCACTAGAGCGGCCGGGCGGGGTGGCCCAAATCGAACAGCAGATGCCTTTTTCGGGACGCTAAGGAGTCGGTCTGGAACGGATCCCGAATCTTCACCTTCAACGACTCTCGCTGGACCAAATCCCCTTGGAGATCTCGATAACTGGCTTCCGGCCGACACATCACCAGAAACAGATCTTAACGACTGGCTTTCAGTTCGCGGATACGTGCCCACCACACGAATCCGCCGTAACATAGATACTTTTACCTCTGCCGCATCTCAAAATCTCCTCCAGAGGCCTGACACTCTGGCCAGCACGCTATATTCTCCATATCAAGACAGCAGCGATGAAGATGACAGCCCACGCCTGAGTGCTCGCAGAGAAAGGATACGAAGAGAAGCTCGTCGAACGTTCCAAGAACGCCACCAAGACATTCGATCTATCCTGTCAGGCGGTAGAGATGAAACAGGTAACAGCAGAAATGAAATTCTGGAAGCGACAATCGCCGCTTACACCACTGAACGTCGTCACCGCTTTCCAGCCTTGACGCGAGCTGTGCGTGGAGAAGTGACCACGCCTCAACCACCCCGCGGTCTCGATATCGCTGATGAACGACCTGAGGCAAAGTCGGATGAGGAAATGATGGTCAAAGTTGAGTGTAAAATTTGTCTCAGTCAAGTTGCTGATACGGCTTGTCTGCCCTGTGGACATTTGTGTATGTGTGCCTGGTGTGCTGATCAGGCTGTTCCTGTTAAGAAGGAGGATAAAACTAGGCCGGCTAGGAAGGGGATTAAATGTCCTGTGTGCCGGGAGAATGTGAAGAGCCGGGCTAAGATCTTTGTGTAGGTGTAGATTGGGAAAATATGGTTGATGATAGATATGGCCTTGCGATCTTTGGGCGAGATATAGGGTTGCAAACTTTTCGCGGATTTGATGATGAAATTTAATGATGTATGTGTTTCATGATGGAGAATGTACAGTCACTGCCCTCTACACAATGGTTTGAGATCGTGAACGCGAGATCAAGCATTTTCGACAAAACTATCGTAGCTTTACCTCCAGAGTGGTGTTGAGGTTGAAAGAGAAGCTAGACCAATCGTTCCTATGAAAACAACCTATCCTTCTCCATAATCCCAATGCCCAGCCCAGAACTTCACTTGAAGCGTAATCGCCAATTTACAAAGTCTCCATCCAGCGACAATCGTACCTGCCTGGTATTCAACTCAAAAACTGCACTCAGAGATGGCTGTTTATGACGTCCGTCCTAGGAATACAATTTCTTCCCATTGCAAGAAATTTAGCGATATCGATGTTGAGTCGACAGAGTTCATGTGTTAATCGAATGTCGTAGCTCTCAAAGGGTGAGTGGAGAGACGGGAGATTTATTGACAATGAATGCCTCCCACTGCATATCTTAACGTAGAGATTCAGGCGGCGACGTGTATTAAAGCCACAGCCTGGTTACCACATACTCAGACACTGCACCACAGAGAGAGAGGGGGAGAGAGAGAGAGAGAGAGAGACAGCAAAATCTTCCATTTACAAGGCCTCATCGCGAGACACATCGGCGTACCGACAAACGCTTCCGCTTCAAGAAAAGTGTCAAGCCGATAGTGGTACATACATCAACACCCAATTCTAGCGTTTTACAACATGCATCTCGCGCCATTCCCAATGCTGCTGTTACAAGATACGGTCGATTCGCCCAGCGACCGGAACAGTGGACCGCTCCATGCCCACAATCAAAGAGTCATCCATTCCCAATCGTCCGTCAACTCCAAACAAAGGCTTGAGAAACACAAGCAGGACCAATTCCCTAGTCGAGCACACACAACACATCACACTCATTTACGTCCTTTGCTCTTAGATGCCTTTCCCTTGACCTCGGCGACACCTTTCTGTCTCTTCTTTCTGAGGCCATCAGAATGGAGCATACCCAGTTCCCTCATCGCTTCAGTATTCCTCCAGGCAAGACACTGCCATTTCGAGACATCGCCAGCCGTGTACGATTTCGTACGAGTGCTAACACGCATAGCTGACTGTTCTTCACCAGCCGTCTTCTTTGCTTCCACTTCGTCAAGATGGGCGCGCATTTTCTTCATGCACTCAGTAATCATGTCTCTCCAGAGCACGATCTCTTTTTTCAAAGCCTTCTCGCGATGTCCGCGCTCGTCAAGCCATCCAAGAAGCTGATCGATGACTGCAGGATCGTCGATATAGCCCCATTGCTCAGCGGCATTCAGATGCGTCGATCCTTCCTCCTTTTCCTTCCGTTCCAGAACTGTCACTTCGTACAACTCCTTGTACTTCGCTTGGTCTTCTTCGCTCCACTCGAACAGGCCTTCTCGGTCCATGAAATCTGGTCCCTGTATCCACAATCGACCATTAGCGTAGCCGTAGTGTTCTGTCGATGTTCCCGGCGTTCCAGCGAAAGGCATACCATTCCTCTCAAACCAGATATAACGATTGCAGAATCGATCTCGTCCAAGTGGTCGGGTACGCTGGCAGTCAGTCTCGCGCAAGTCGTCTGTAAATTCGATAATATCGTCCTCGCACTTCATTATGTCGATCTTCTTTTGCTCAATCTCTTCAATGGTCTTCTTGAGCTTGAGCTCGGCCTTGGAGAGTTTTGGGGCAGCTGCTTTCGCTTTCTTCTCCTTTTCCTTTCGCGCATTTTCCACTTCACGCTTGCGCTTGCGATCCATGCCACGCCTGAGAGTGCGTGGAGCCTCGTCCTCGGAATCCTCACCCGTGTCGACGTTGCCGTTAGGTTCGGCTGGGATATCAGGTAGGGTAATGTCAACGTCACCGGTGACTTCGGTCTGAGGTTGTGCTGCTTGTACTTCAGCTTGCAGCGTCTTTCGTTGTTCGTCCAACTCGTGCAGTTTCTCGATGCTGGTGAAAGGTTAGCTAGATCAGAAAATAATGTTTGAGTCGACACCACTTACTGGTCTTTTTTGAGTCTCTGCTGCTCGATCTTCTTTTTTCGCAAGTCGGTCATCTGTAAACTCATTGCCTCTAAGTGCTCACGCACAGCTTTAGTGCGAACAGCTTGCATGACAATCATTTCTAAGAGGCTGATGCGGAGGTTAACATCCAGGTTGTTATATTGGAAAGCCACCACCTCCGCTGACGGCTCCTGGTCCATGGGAACAAGGAGAGCAAGAATTTGCTCGCATAATGGTTTCTGGCGTTCATCCTGAGACATTTGGTGCAAGAAACCGACAAGAATAGTCTGCCACCCACCATCTCTGAAATCTCTCTCCTGTAGACGCTTGATCCAAGTGCGCTCCCCGAGAGCTTCGGCGGCTCGATGGACTTGCTTGTTCTCCTCCACGGGAGTTGGCTCTTTCAGAGCTGCGACCTCTTCTTTCTTGAGACTGCTGCGGGTAGTTCGTTTGTAGACCGGCTCAGGTGTAGGAGGATCTTCTGACACATCTTCTTGCTCGTCCTCATCGTCCGACCCTTCGTCATCAAAATCTGGTAAGGTGACCTGCACTTCACCCTTCTCGTTGACAAGTTGTTTAAGTACTGCGCAGTGTATTTCTGAAAGGAGCTCACATTCCGCATCTTGCGAAGAATAGCGCATCGCCTCTGCGAAGTCGTCCAAAACGAAAGAATCCATCACAAAGACCTCACCAAGCACGTTCAGAGTGTTCCAGATCTCCAGCAATGGACCGATGCTTAGCAGCTTGAGACCTGGGTTGCGACAATCTTCGGATTCCTCGCCAGTTGGAGTGTCTGCACTGAAGAACTTGATTGATGGTCTTGGTGCAGCATCCCTCCGGGGTGGCACGTCTAGGTCTTCCAACGGAAACTTCATCGGCACTGGTGCAGGCGTATTGTCAATCACGACCTCCACCCTCTGACCATAAGGTCCATTCATGATTGGCTGGAAGTTACCATTGTGGAAATTGTGAGTAGGGACCGCTCTGTTTGGTTGTTGATATTGATGTGAGGGATGCATCTGTCCTGGCAAATATTGCGGCTGGCCGTCGATTTGAGCTTGTTGTTGATGCATCTGCTGGTGATATTGTTGATACTGTGGGTAGTTGGGATCCAGAGGTTGAAGGAATCGACTCATATCTTGCTGTATGAAGCGATGTTGATTTTTCTGCCCTTTGCCTGGTGCTGGTCGGATGTCCATTTTCTTGTTCTTATCCTGAAGAAAGCTGAGAAAGCTCGTTTGGTCGCCGTTGTCTGCCTTCTTTTGCATAGTCATGGCTTTCCTCTGTGCAGCAAGGACGTGCTGCTGTAAGTGAGGAGGTATTTCGGTAGGAAGATTAAAATCTTTCGCAAGCTTGTCCTTGACGGTCCATGGTGCGCCTTGCCACGTCTCTTTTGTGAGTGCACCTTTCAAGAAGGAACGCAGTAATACCTTCGAGAAATGGCGTCGGTCTCGGGACAGATGATAATTATCCACGACCGCTTCTGATGCCGTGCGCTTTTTCGACGGGTCGGCTTCAAGAGCGACGATGTACTTGGAGACGGGCTGGAGCGCTCCATTCTCATCTTGACGGGGTGGGTATGAAGTCTTTTCACGAATAGTTCCTTCGACCTTATCGCCGCCCTCAACAGTGGCAATGACTTGCTCCCGGGGAAAGAAGTCATGTTTGAATTGCTGATTGTGTTAGATATGGCTGAGCGAGCCTGCCGACTTTCGAACTTACATCATGCGCAAATCCCACTGTGAGCGAAATTAGTATTGCTATTATTGTCTCAGGGGTCACATGGAAAAGATAGACGTACCAAGTTGTTCAAATCTCGTGATTGTCGAGAACTGCACTCTCCGTAAGACTTGCTCTCTCAGTGGCTCTGGGAGAGTGCTCTCAACATCTCGAGTGTTTTGAACCTGACACGCATGAGCTAGATAAATGAAGGTGGTCTTGGACGGGCGCATACCTCGCTCTCGAATGCGTCGAAGAATGTGAGGCCATTGTGACCGGTGATTTCGCAAGTGAATTGCTTCTATCACTGCTATTAGCAATTTCGCTCTCCAAATATCATTCATGAGTTGTGGAAGGAGACTTGCCGAATAGTAGAAATCTCGTCTGCGCGTACAACGTCAGTATATTTGCGAAAAACCAAATCGCGATCACGGACAACAAACCTCTCCAAATATTGATCATACTGAGTGAACAGCTCTCCCGTCTGGGCAATCTCCCATATCTGCAACGCGTAAGTGTACGTCTGCCGCTTAGAAGACCTGGAACCAACGCTTACCTCTGCCTTGGGAGCGTACTTTAGACCCTCGGGATGTGGCAGGAATTCCACCTTTTTGCGCTTGAATAAAACCTGGAGCCCGAGTCAGTATCCAGTCATGCCAGTTGTACAATCGTGACCAACCATGGCTGAAGTGTGGAATCAGCACCAGGCCTCCGCCAGTAGAGGGTGGCTCTGGTGTGAATGCGGTATTCCTGACTGCAGATCTCTTGCGTATGATCCGTGTTTCCCTCTCTTTCTCTTAATCTGGTGTACGGTTTGTGAGGGGATGTCAGACTGGACTTGTCGCGACCTAGGTTCAATCGTGGCGCGGGAGGTGGAGGGTATAGATTTGGATCAAGTTAGGTCCTGGGTGTATGTAACGCGTCTCTTTAAGTCGACGCGTCGCAGAGGAGAATGTATCGAGGCGCGTTGGGAGATTGGATGATGTAGGAGGATTGTTGTTGATGGTGGCAGAGATTTCGGGGTGGATGTTGGAAAAGAGGTGCCAGTCCCTCAAAGATTGGGGTTAGGTCACATTCGAAGCCTTCGTAGGTGATTGAATAGTATAAGGCTCTGAGAATACCGCCATTGGCTCGCAACTCTCATAAACAATCCCTATGAGTAGCCCAGAATCATTTTCTCTTGCTTATTTCAACTTTAGTATCTTAGAAGATCTACAATTCCTTGTACTGCGCCGAGGAGATGATATAAAGATATAAATGTGCATATGTTGCCCTTTTGGGACTTTGGACGGATGCGCCTCGCGTAAAATCTGCCGAATCCTTCAATTGTTTTTGCTAGAATGTCTTCTGATCGTATTCTCATCATGCCGACTCCTATTGGCAAAGTTGTCATTAAGATCGAGCACTAATTGACGGGAGGGAACTTTGCTTCAGTTCACGGAGGACGGTCGAGCCAGACGTCACGTGCTACCACCTCATTGGTCGTTGTAGCCCCAGTCAATCAATCCCTCCAGCTAATCCTGGGTCCAACGGAAGCTGGGCGTGGAATCTCATTCTCTGGAAAGTCTACCTGGTGCTTAGGCATATCAAGAGGGACGCGGCAAACTTGTGATGACAGCAATGATGAGAACTTGAGGCAATGGATTTCAGTTTCCAAAAAGACTGAAAAGCGCAAACAAGGCGTCAGCCTAGCCAATACAATCGCACGACGAAACGACGGAACAATCAAACAACCATCACATCGCGACGATAAAGACGAACGGAGGGAACAAACTGGTCTTAGATATGTGATTGTATTATATCAAGTATTGTCCTCTGAGATGCAACATATCGCTGCTAATCCTACAGTGCAGCCACTGCCTCATCAAACACACATCAAGAGATGCTAATGAAGTAAGTTGAATGTGGAAGAACCCCAAACACCAAAAGGCCACTTTTGGAAGTTGTCCGAACCCCGAAAATAACCCATGTGAACGTGAGCCATACCCATCTAATACTCCATCGCACAAACTCCTGTTTTGACAAGAAAAAGGGGCACAAACGAGGTGAGGCTGCTGGGAACTTGCCGAAGGGAGGGACATGCACTTAAGCAGCAACTTCCTCAGTCTTCACCTCGGCGGCAGCCTCACCCTCAACTGGCGCGCTTGGTTCCTCGTCCTCTTTGCCTGGGCTGTCAATGGCGACCTTGACAGCAATCTCACGGCCTTCAATCTCCTTGCCGTTCATCTCTGCACAGGCCTTCTGCTGCAACTCCTCGGACGCTAGTGTGACGAAACCAAATCCACGACCCTTGCGGGGTTCACCACGAGCCTGGAGCTTCTTGACCATGAAGCGAGGGATGGGTCGGAGGGCGATCTTGGCGCTACTTGGAGAGTAGTCCTTGAAGATCTCCATAAGCTGGAAAAATGTTAGCATTTGACTCGACAGGTATCGACACTCGTCATATACCTTCTCTTCGCGGAGATCGTATGGCAGGTTGGCAACCATGACCTTGGTCTTGGAAGCAACACCATCCTCTGGTGGACCACGCTGCTTGCGCTCACGGGGCTCGCGAGGTTCACGTGGCTCCTTTGGTTTGGAGTCAGTGGCATCCTCAGTCTTGACGGCGGTTTCCTTCTTTGTGTTAGGTTTGTTCGTTGTCTCTGTCAAAGGATCTACTTGGCCGGGTACATTTGTCGGTGCTTCAGTCGAGGTGGCATCGGTAGCATCACCGTTGGTCTGCAGTTACAGTGTCAGTTCATCGTGAGTAAGCCACAGGATTATTTTTGTCACTTACAGCACGTCCTCCACGTGCGGCACGGCCTCCTCGTCCACGGGCGCGGCCCTCTCCTCTGCCACGACCACGTCCAGATGCACGGCGGCGAGTCTCGTTACCACTACCACCCTCTCCACCACTGGCAGCACCTTCAGCAGATGCCTCAGGCTTGCGAGCGAGCTGGATGGATACTTTGCGATCGAGGATGTTTTGGCTGTTGAGCGAGGCGATAGCACGCTCAGCCTCAGATGGAGTTGAGAGGTCGACGAAAGCGTAGCCAACTGGACGGGTCGTGCGTGGGTTGGTTGGAATGGACACGGTCTCACTGTGAATGTTGTCAGCTTTTTGATGGGGATGGATTTTGGCTAGGCGCAAACTTACACGAGGTAGTCCTTGAAGAAGTCCTTCAACTCTCCCTCAGTGGTCGCGTACGCGAGATTCCCAATGTAAAGACGCCTCCCTGGGATATCGTCAGCGTTAAGCATCTCAAAGGACGACGAACGTGAAGACTCACCCTCGGCGGCACTGGCAAGCACCTCTGGTGAGGTTTGTTGCTCAGTTGCGCCAGCGGCAGGGGTAGGGTTGGCGGTTTCGGTGGACATGATTAGATTTTGTAAAGTTTTTGTTGATGACACGATAAAGAGTTCGAACGTGTAGGTGTTGAGGGAACTGTATGAGTCCTGTAACCTGTGGAGTCTGACGAAAGTTGAAGAAGCAAACTTGTCGATTGACCGCCTGGTGGTGGGAAATGGATTGAAGAGGGAGTTGGAAGCGGGTAGCTACGAGCCCGAGATCTGAGAAGAGTGGTTGGTATGGGTTGTGGGTTGTCTTTGAAGATTGTTGTTTGGAGAGAGATCAAAAAGGGAGTCGCTTTAACTTTTGGAGAAAGGACACAGACCTAATTTTATGTGGCGTCAGGAAGGGGCAAAGAACGAATCCTCCAGAACGGCCACGCCCGACACCTTCACAATCCAGCCAACATACCCAACACTGCGAAGACGGCAATTGACTGCTATCAACTGCTGCACACGGCTACCAACTGCTGCTCACGGCTATCTACGACAGGAACGCCGCCTGTGACATTCTGCTACGGAAACAGACGGTGCAGGCTGAGTGTGTGATGCGGTGGTTGTGACTTCCGAGCCACAGATTCCATTCCTCCTGCCTGCAAGGCAAGCTCCTGGGGGAAGGACCTTGAAGACATCACGGAGGTGGCCAACGAAGCAGGAATGAGCGGTGCGGTTCCTTCACCGGGTCGCAGTGCCCTGGTGCTGTACGGCTCTGAGACTGGGAATGCGCAAGACGTCGCAGAGGAGATTGGGCGTCTCTGTGAGAGGCTGAGATTTTCTACATCCGTCGCCGAACTGGACTCCATATCACTTGTATGTAGCGCAGTAAGGATCGAGGGTTGCATTGGAGGCTGATGGCTGCCAGCGACAATTACTTCAACCAGATCTCGTGATATTTGCCATTTCTACGACTGGCCAGGGAGAATTGCCCGCCAATGCTCAGTCATTTTGGAAACTGTTGAGAAGTGTACGACTGCCACCAGGATGCTTGCAGTCTGTTCGATTCACCTCGTTTGGTCTCGGAGACTCGTCATATCCGAAGTTCAACTGGGCACATCGAAAGTTGTATAATCGAATGGCGCAGCTAGGTGCTCAAGCAATATTTGATCGAGGAGAGTCTGATGAGCAGCATCCAGAAGGTATCGATGGTTCTTTCATCCCATGGTCAACAAGTCTTCGAAATAGGCTGTTGGAGCAGTATCCAATTCCAGAAGGTGAAGAGCCTATTTCAGAAGATGTTCTACTGGAGCCAAAATGGACTCTTGAGATGATAGGCGATGAAAAGAAAGAGCTGGGCACAAACGGGTTCCATTCGAATGGTGTATTGAACGGGATCGAGAATGAGGCCGCCCAAGTCTCAGACACTCCACCAACAGATCTACTTGAGATGCCCAAGGGAATAACTGCAAAGGTTGTCTCCAACAACCGACTCACCCCGCAAGACCACTGGCAAGATGTTCGCCATGTCACCTTCGACCTCTCCGAAACCAAAAACTACGGCCCAGGAGATGTCCTGACAATCTATCCAAAGAACTTCCCCACAGACGTTGCGCAATTCCTCAAGATCATGAAATGTGAATCGCTAGCAGACACGCCCATCAAGTTTACTCCGACCGCGACATTGACTCCTAATTATCCACCACCACCCATTGCTTGTCTTCAAAACAAAACGTTCACCCTCCGAACCCTAGCCACAAACCATCTCGACATAATGTCCATCCCCCGCCGCTCATTTTTTGCGCATTTGATTCATTGCACCGAGGATGAAATGCAACTCGATCGGTTGAAGGAATTCACAGACCCTCAATATATCGACGAATTATTCGATTATACGACACGTCCGCGTCGCTCCATTCTAGAGGTCCTTGATGAATTCACAACTCTCACAATTCCATGGCAGAAGATCTGTAGCATCATCCCGCTCGTGCGAGGTAGGCAATTCAGCATTGCTTCTGGTGGTGCTCTCAAGACTCTCATCCCATCAGATGGCGGAAAAGGCACCACGAGAGTAGAATTGTTGATAGCGATTGTGAAATACAAGACCGTGATTAAACGAGTTCGTCAGGGTGTTTGCACACGGTATATCACTTCGCTTACCCCTGGCACAACGATAACAACGACTCTCCAGAGAGGTGCTCTCTTATCCAAGAATGCGGATGTGAATATTCCGATCGTAATGGTAGGGCCAGGAACAGGTGTTGCGCCTCTCCGGAGCCTCGTGTATGAACGTCTGGCCCAGCGCCGGTCCCTTTCTCTGCCCATCAAACCCACCGAATCTGACATCCTGATCTATGGCGCTCGCTCTCGTTCTGCCGATTATTTCTTCTCCTACGAGTGGGACACGATCTCCTCTCAGACAGGTCTCAAAGTGCATACGGCATTTTCTCGTGATCAACGCCAGAAAGTCTACGTACAGGATATAATTCGCCAGCAAGGACGGGATATCTACCACGTGTTGGCTGAGAGGAGGGGAGTGTTTTATCTGTGCGGTAGTAGTGGTAAAATGCCTCTTGCCGTGCGTGAAGCGCTCGTCGAGGTATTTGTCAATGAAGGAAAAATGGAAAGAGATGACGCTGAGAAATACCTGGCCGCGATGGAGAAAGATGGGAGGTACAGGCAGGAGACTTGGTGAGTGTCTGGGTCTGGGGATGTTGGTACGAAAGAGATGAGACTTTTGCAAACATATAAGCTATGAAATAAACGAAGAACATGACTTTTCTCGATTGCATCTCTATTTACACCTTCATTCACGACATTATATTACCATCAGCAATTCCTCAACTACCTCGAGTATTCCTGGAAATTTTGGAGAATATTCATCATGTGACTCAGCTTCTTTTTCCGATCATCTCAGCACATTCTTTCCACATCAAAACCAAAATCCATCCATCTTCAACCCTACCTGAAGCATCCGACATCGCCCTCACAATATGATAACCGACATCGCGCTGGCCCAATATCAAGCCAAGTCCTTCGGCTTCACGATGCCAAATGCCAAATTACCACGGAGTGAACCGGATCTCAACGGAACGCTTCAATCCGTCTCTCTCTTTTCCCCGCAACTCCATTTCACATGAAAAATGACCCCTTGGAGAGAAATGTTGGCGACGGGAGCGTCATCAATGTGGCTCACTTCATCTTTTGAATCGAAATTCGGTTCGCACAAGCAAGACCCTGTATGGCTCTGTGAACACGAAATCAACCCGTTCGCTGCCGAATGGAGAGTTTCCGGCCGCCTGTGGCTGTCACCATGGGAGTTCAAGGATCTGAAGCAACGCGACTCTCTCCTCCGTAACAACTCTCGAGAAAAAGACGCGCCGTGGTTCCCGCGCCTGAGGCCCTGAGTGGTGGACCCGACTCATAACCCCATGGCCGAGGCTCTTCTGAAGCTCATTACTCGGCCCAAAGGTTGCCCATACAATTCGAGCGCGATGACGGAAAAAGGTCATTTGTGTCGTGCGTGCGCCGGTAAATCTTGGTTCTTTACTGTTTTCGTTTCCTCCTGCTTGTTCCTCTTCTTCCTATTTCACTCACAGGTCTTTTGGAAGCTCCGTTGTTGCTGTTGTTCATCACTCTCCTCTCTTTGTGCACTACGTACTTCCTGTGTTTCAAGCGTGCCGTAAAAGTCCTACCCTCATACGACCCGAACCCTTCCTCTTAATACCTCGCAAGGCTGCTATTTTGCGCTCGATTTACACTCACAATGCCTGCAAACAGTGCATCAGGGTCAGGAGGCAAGAAGCCTGCCTCGGCGGCCACCAATTTGATTGGTATGGACAATCGCTAACACGACAGGAACCACGAGAGCTAACCTCTGTAAATAGCTGGTGGAGGAGCTGGTATGATGGAAGCTTTGATATGCCATCCTCTAGGTATGTAAACAGCTTTGGCGTTCAGTGGCACAAGTATTGATCACAATCGCAGACACAATCAAAGTGCGGTTACAACTGTCGAAAAGAGCGTCAAGACCAGGAGTATGCCATGCTTTCTGGCAAGATCTGGAAACCTCGATTACTAACCTTCTCACAGGCTAAGAAACTTGGTTTCATTGGAACTGGAGCTCAAATCATAAAAAGGGAAACCCCATTGGGTCTTTACAAGGGTCTAGGAGCTGTTCTTGCTGGTATCATCCCAAAGATGGCGATTCGATTCACCTCATTTGATTGGTACAAACAAGCTCTCGCAAGCAAAGACGGAACTGTTAGCTCCAAGGCAACATTTCTCGGTAAGCCCATACATAGCTCCACAAGGAACTCTACGAGAAGTTCCTTTATAGATCTCTTATATTTGAGTCTTAAATGGCGGCCTCGGGTCTGTTTTGATCGAGCGAGAGTGCTAATGATTTCTCAACAGCTGGTCTCTCAGCCGGTATAACCGAAGCTGTGGCCGTAGTCACGCCTATGGAAGTGATCAAGATTCGACTACAAGCTCAACACCACTCCATGGCCGATCCCCTAGACATTCCAAAATACCGCAACGCCGCACACGCATTATACACTGTTGTGAAGGAAGAAGGAATTGGAGCTTTATACCGCGGTGTTTCCCTCACCGCATTGAGGCAAGGAACGAATCAAGCTGGTAAGCCCACTTCTCAAGACTCTATGAAGGTGTAGTACTAACAAAAATCGCAACAGCAAATTTTACGGCCTACTCCGAACTCCGCTCCCGCCTTCAAGCCTACCAAGGCACCAACGATCTCCCCGGTTGGCAAACTTCAATAATTGGTCTCATCTCTGGAGCCATGGGACCCTTCTCCAACGCTCCGATCGATACCATCAAAACCCGCCTCCAAAAGACACCCGCACAACCTGGCGATACCGCGTTGGGACGTATTGTAGCGATATCGAGAGATATGTGGAAGCAAGAGGGTGCGAGGAGTTTTTACAAGGGTATTACACCGAGAGTCATGAGGGTGGCACCTGGACAGGCGGTAACGTTCACGGTGTACGAGTATCTAAAGGATAAGCTCGAGAAGTCCAAGGAGGTGCTTGAGGGAGGCAAGTACGAGGAATAGATTTGAGTTGTGGAAGGAGCCTTCTCGAAACAGTTTTCGTCGGCATCCCATTGGTATGCCAGACTGGGTTTGTCAATGGAGTAGGCGTTTGACGATGACATGGAATTCGGCCTCGCGCCTGCGACAGCTAGCGACAAGCAGGGGCATTGCTCATGTTTGTCTGGAGTCTATTTATTTATTTCCTTTTGGAACGGCGTTCTAAGACGGATCTAGTCGCTTCCCAGGGTCATCATATGCGTTTCCCCAATGTATCTATGTCAGCATAGCAATCAATTTCGTATTTCAAACCAACAGAGTCCACCAAATGAAAGCTCCCGACCCAATCCAATACTCCCACTTCGAATCAGTACCAACATCAGGATCTGTCACAAACCACGAACACAGTCAAAGACTGGTCAAACCCCAACTCTCCAAAGTTCAATCCATCACATCAAAAACATAAAATCCACCACATTGCTCACTAGAAAGAAGAGACTAGAACTCAGTCAAAAACTCCAACTCCTCGTTGAAGTAGAGTAAACATCCTCACGTTCGATTCAATCCCATACTCCCATCCCGTCCCTCCCACATCAACCTAGTACCTATTCAACACTAAAACACCCCAAACCCACCCAACCCCACAATTTCATATAAAGATAGAGAAAAAATATACCTCTCAAATCTCCCGTTCCCATTCTGGACTTCCCGATTACCTATGCCATCGATAATAATACATTTCTTTTTTCAGAATAAAAATGCGCTTTACTAAGTATATACCCATGGATCTCGATTTCGATTTCGATCTCGATCTCATCTCTATCTCTCCTCACAGCGCCACAATCTTATACCATACGTGAGCGAAGAATAACAAGCTGGTATCACGTCACACCAAGGTCCCGGGTAAAAGTCCTGGTAAGATAGATTGAGTACGTGCAAAAACGCTTGCAAGAGTAGACAGTTCAGAAGCGTGGATTCTAATGTCTGGAGACATGGATCACAGAGCGCCAGGAGTAAAGTCCCCGTGGGAACACATCAATTACCTCTGGGGCTGTCGTTCTAGGGGCGACCCAAGTTTCTTCACGCTCAATCTGGAGCGCTGTACTCGACCTAGTCAACATATAGCGTTGAAAGGAAGAATCGAAGCACCCTGCACATTACTGAGAGTAAATGTGTCGAAAACGTTATTCTCATCTACGTACGAAAAGCCTCCTTGACGGGAGAAAAAGATCCACTTCATACACGCGTCCAAACCCAGACCTAAATGAGATCTACATGCCGAAGACAGCCAGCAGATATAACCCCAAGAGATCCAGCCAAAGATATCAAGTGTAGAGTGTGGGTATCTATCCCCCATTCCAAAGAGGGTCCTTCTGGTCCAAGACGCCCAGCGCCCACGCTGTACCCCGTCATGGCGACACGCCGCGTGTCAGTGTGTATATATGCCAGTATTGCTCTGTCCATTATAACGCCATAAATCCGTCCATCCATCCACAGAAAATATATCCGTACGCCACGTCTCCTCCATCATATAACCATAATGCATCAAACCCATCTTACTGTCCTCAAGCGCACGCACTCTACGCCGAAACAGTAGCACTACTCCTAACAGGAATGTCATGCCCAGGCGTCGTCGTAATCGCCGCTTCCTCCTCTTCCTTCCTCTTATCCTGCCTCATCTTCGCATCCTGAACTGCCCTCTCAACCTCTTCAACAGCAATCTTTTCCCATCGATCTCTTGCTGCTTTATCAACGAAGCCCCCATCGTCCCAAACGCGATCATAAAGCATCCTCGAAATATCTCGATTTATGTCAGTGAAGGTATCTTTGTCCACCAGTTTCTTCGCATAATGTGGTTTCAGTACGCCCGAGACCATTTTCTGAATTTCCGATTTCATTTCGTAAGATATTGGTGCCCGTGTGGGGGAATGTGAAGGCGAGTGCGAGGGGGAGGTGTGTTTGCTTCGGTGGCGAGAGCGGGCTCGTTCGACGCTGTCAGCGATGGGGGAGAAGGGGGAGAAGTCCGGTGCGGGGGGAAAGACGGGTGTTATCATTGAGGCGAGAGGAGGCGACACTGGACGCATGATGGGTGAATGTGGAGGAGGAGTCATGTTTCGTGGTGATGCGTGGTTCGAGTTCGCAGGCGATGCGTCGGGAGAATAGTTCTGTGGCGATGGTGATCTCTCGGCTCCATCTGAGTTGTAATCTGTCCAAGGGTTCTCTTCCTGCCCTCCCGCTGGTGGATGGGCTTCGACTTCGCTGATGAGGGATTCTAGGAAAGTTGGCGCACCATTGGCTTCGACTCGTGAGAATGCTCTTGGGGGCCGAATCGCTGCAGGTGCAACAGGCCGAGAACTTGCAGCTCGCGATGATTCGCCAACACTTTCCGGCGCTTCTGCAACATTCTGTGGCCTTCTCGCTGTGCGAGGACGCTTCAATCTGCGTTCTGGTTCGGTAGGTGTTTCGCGAGGAGAAGCCGTCGGCGACTTGCGTTTTCTGCGGTTGCGTGCAGGTTCGTTTTGGCCATCCTCAGCAGCACGAGCCTTTTCAAACGCGTTCCATGCCCTGATTTCCTCTTGTGACTCAGGTGAGGGTCGTCGTCGTTCAGGCTGGCGAACAATGGCTGCTGTGTTCCGAAAACGAGTTGCTGCCCCCTGACGAGCAGCAACGTCAAATCGCCGTCTCCATTCCTGAAACTCTCGTCGCTCGGCTTCGACCCTCTGTCTGGTGGGAAGGCTTTCCTCTTCCTCGTCGAAAGGAAATTCCAGATCAAAATGTAAACGATCGAAGACAGATCGCCACACTCGTTCCCAGGCAGGTTCTCTACCGCGTCTTCGACCCTGACGCCTGCGTCCAGATGGAGTGGCGTTGTTCGCCAGTATTTGAGGATCTTCCGAGCATGTATAGCAGAACCACGCTCCTGCGGGGATGCCATCAAGTCCCGCACACATAACGTGGCAAGTATTGCTGCAGCCGTCACAGAGGAGAAGTTCGCTCTCGTCGCCCACAGCTTCGCAGATCATGCAAGGACCGTCATGTTCATCGAACAGATCTTCCTCGACAATCATAGCAGGGTCGATGTCCGCAACTTGTTGTTTGTCCTGGACTGCATACGAAGATACGACAGGACCTTTAGAACAAGAGATTAGCTGTCGCTCGAATTTAATCAAGAGAATGGGAATGTTTACCTCTCAAAGAAGCACTAACTTCAACCATATTAAAAGTTTGGCGACAGACTGGGCAACTGTTGGCTCGTTCGACCCACGGCTTTAAGCATTCGTCGTGGAGGAAATGGCCACATGGTAGTAAGTGGGCGATCAATTCGGGCTCACTTTCCGGCAGTTGTGGTGGTGGTGTTGAGCTAGGATTGGCAGCATCCCCATCGTTGTGTTCAAGCGGGCTTTTGGAAGCGACCTCAGCGGTGGAGGCGCCAGGGTCGTCTTGGTAAAGATCACCGAGGCAAACGATGCAGGATTCGGCCATTGTATAATGTCCTGGAAGTTGGAAGAGAAAATAATCGACTTGAAGGGAGGATCATGAGAAAGTTTTGTGTTTTGGTGATCGAGTGAATGGAGAAGTTGAAGAGGATGCGCTGCTCAGTCGAACAAGCTCGGGCCAGCCAACGTGATCCCCAGCCAATGACGAGTCTGTAGCCTAAATACGAAAGCGCAGATAAGCAGCTGAGAAATGTTGGACCAGGTCGGGATGTTGAACAAAGCGAATGCATCAGTTGGGAACTGCTTGACAGAGTGAACAAAAGAAAACACGGGACTTCCAAATATCTGACGGCGGATGTCAACCAAATGCCGTGGTGGCAGTAGCTATCTTTCTCACATGATTTCGGCGCTTGTTTCACTAATTCGCCGGCTCGATACTTTCTGGCGTTCCATGTTCCGTGCCTTGGAAAAGCGAGAAGCGGTTTCCCAGCCAAATTGAAAAGCGCTTGCGCGTGCTTGTGAGCCGGGTAGGGGAGTATCACGATGTAGGGGAGTGCGGCCAGCGAAGAATCAACGCGTCGATGTACGAATAGATCGACGAATTCGCTAGCCACGGGTGAGGCTTAGAGACGAATAAAAGTTTGTTTGGAGCGGCCGAAGATCCGATCTTCATTTCTATTTTCAACTCTTCAACGTGAGAATGCGCGAACGATTCGTCCCGGATATAGGTGGGAGTCGCTCGCATTGAGAAGATGCTATCCTTTTGAAGCAATGACGCCGTACATCGATGCTGGGTAGTAGCCCAGAGAGTTGATAGAAAACCCGCCCATCCTGCAATCCCATTCGTAAAGTCTTGACCATTTAAACCTCCGCAATTTCACGCAGACGACGAATAGTTGATCGGGTAGCGGCAGCAGCTGGGGTTCTGTGGCAATTGGTTAGTATCAATTCCAGGGTCGTGGCTGACGAAATTCAAGCGTGCTCATCTGCCGGTCCTCTATTCCACTTACGAGACTACGTATGCTCCTCCTGCAATTGTCTTCTTGCATGACCTGCACTCCCAAATTCCGACTGAGTGACGCTTAACCGAGGTCTTTCCGCAGAATGTGCAAACTGGGATTGCTATTAGATGGCTGTTTACAGCATTGCGGGGATGTGGTATGGCTCACGGTATTTGGCGTGCTGCGAGATTTCCATCTTCTTGACCTGCTTTCGGAGAGAGGCACCGTATCTGCATAACTTGTGAGTTTCATACAGAAAATGAAGCATCGGGGCGTTGGCATGTCTGATCGTAGATCGAAGGGCGGAGGAGAGGTTTGCGAACTGCGTACCTGGTACCGTATTTACCGGTCACGCCGACCTCTGGAGGAGTTGTTAGCAATAAAACATTGCAATAGAATGCTCTCAGGACGTACTCTTTGTGCGTTTGGTCATCTTGTCGGAGTTGTGGATGTGAATGAACTTGAATGTGCTTGTTGGACGTTGCGCCGCGTCGGAGCGACAATATTCGAAGTGTGCTTCATCCAGCGCCAAGACAATAAGCGGAGCATCATGTGACCCGCTTTTATCTCGTCTGAATTCATTTCCCAAGATTCAATAATCCTTTACTGTGGTATCTGTTTCGAATGTTTGAATGATCAATGCAGAAGCACTCAGATCTCGTCTTTTTTCCGAGTATGATGGTTGAATTTAGACCGAAAGCCCCCCAGCAAGCACCATGGACCCAGCCAGAATATAGAACCGCTTCGACCACATATACTTATTTGGTATCATGAAGCTAACAGTCAAATTTCTAGAACCTCGAAATAGTCTTGCGGGTTTTCTACACTGTTGCTTTGAAGCCTAACGCTTCCGAATCATGTGGGCCATCAGACGAGACATCTATTAGTATCATAACCTCACGCATGTCCTCCGTCCAGTTCGATGGGATTTGGACTCAGATCCGCCCAAAGTCTTTTGTCATCCATCTCATCAAGCTCAAGTACCGTTGAAAGAGCAAGGTCATGGCGAAATTCCTTACCCGGATTGCCAGGAATTCATTGATATCGATCTTCAACTACGAACACACTTTCTGAAAGCTAGATTGACAGGATGCGTGTGACAGTGAAACTCAACCGATGCATGTTCTGGCTGAAAGTATTGAAGTTTCAAGCCTTTGTTCAAGGCTACCTATAGTGAAGGCGATTATATGACTTCGTTTATTTACAATTGCGAAATTCCTTGATCAGAGAACGACTAATTATGTAGCTACGCCATATGTAAAGCCAAACCAGTTCAGAGAAATCAGAGTCCCATTACGCATGACACCGATCCGCCCCATATTACTCCAGCTACCCGGCAACACTTTTTTATACTACTTTATCCATCACTATACCCGCGCAAATCAACTCTGTTCCCCCTACCCCTTGATTTCCAACCCCTTCGCCAACGCCCTCCTCCTCTGCACCTTCTTAACTCCGAACCAAACAGTAGCAACGACGCACACCAACCCGAAAATCCCCCCAATAACAATACCCACCAACTTCATACTAATCGCCCCAGCGAAATCCTTGGGCTCCGTAAAAACCTGTCCAGCGTGTGGTGCTGCACCCCATGGGTTGTGCGGCGTAGCAGCGTAGATCTCATTATACACAATATCACTGGAATCCTTGGCGCCGAACGAAGTTTCGAGGGCATTGACTTCAGCGCGAGTATGGGTTGCCGCGGCGATGCCTTCATAATGGCCTGGGGAGCGGCGAACGAGACGGAGCATTGTTGAGGGGCCGATGGAGGTTACGGTTGTGACTGTTGTAAAGGATCGTGGGCCGAGGGTGCAGCCTGGGATGGTGTATGCGATGTTCCGGGACATTAGGGATCCTGCAGAATATTCGGATACTGTCTTGGTATCAACGGGACAGATCTGGAGTATTCAACATTAGAAGCTGTCAGAGGAAAATGTGAGCGCGAGGGAATCTTACAGATGTTTCTGGGAGTCGTATGACCAACGTTGTGGTGAAGTATAGGGTGGGCGCAACTGTACCGTAGGAAACGAGGCCAGTGATAGGATTTCCTGTGAATATAGTTGTTTCCGGTGTGGTGGTGGAGTATTGGGTGGGCTCAACTGTACCGTAGGAAACGAGGTCAGTGATAGGATTTTCTGTGAATGTAGTGGTTTCCGGTGTGGTGGTGTTGAAAGATTCAAAAGTACTAAACGTCCCGACGGTACTGGTCTCTGTGATATGGTATGTTCTAGTTGACGTTATACTCAATACAGAAGAGTTTGCCTTCGCGTGATAGCCTCCGGGCGCAAGAGTGACTGTCAATGCAGGAGGAATGACCGTTAAGGAAGGAGTAGGACTTGTGAGAGCACTAACGCCCCCAGTGGTATCAACAGATACAGTTGGACCATTCTCAGTTGTGACGATACTAGGATTGAAAGTGGTTGAACTTGCAGTCTCAGTGGTGGCCGATCCAGTGCTATTTTTCCACATCGTCACACGTCCAGATGGATTCATAAACACAGTTGGGCCGTGAGCTGGAACGACGGAAACACCACCGGTTGGCTCGATGTAGGTCGAAGCGACTGGTAGAGGAAGACTAGTAGGAGAGTGCATCCCATTCCACATTTCTTCTTCATATTCACTCGTAAACTCGTCGACGAATTCGGGAATCTTGCAAATATTAGCTCGGATCTTCAGAAATCTCAAGCGAGACTCACAGCGATTGTTGCTAAAGGTTTGCGGGTTGTCGTTGGGTGAGGTCCGGCTTTATAAAAGGTGGACTCATCGGTACTTGTGGAGGATGTGCCGATCGTTGTCGTTTGAGTTTCGGCTTCAAAAGTTGTAGACTCCTCAGTGCTTGTGGCGCTTGTGGTGTCAACAGCTTGTGGGCTTAGAGAAGCTGGCACAGTCACTGTGATCGTAGTGACCCTGGGAGTAGAAGCTGAAGCAGTTACTGTAATCGTGGGTGTATATCTAGACGCGGAGGAATGAGTTTCTGAGTGTTGCCCAACAACAACACCTCCGCCAAACTCGCTGGTAAACTCTGGGGCATGAGTGGGCAGATCGATTGTCATTGTCGAATTTGGCTGCTCATCTATCTGCTGATTAGCTTCATCCTCCAAAACCAGTCACCCGACATGGAAAGTACCTAGTATCGGACAATCTCGATAGCATCCATCTTCCTCGCCATCAGTGTCTAGAACAGTGTGGGTAGCAGGCCGGTGTTCCTCCGCCCAACTCTCAGAGTTTCCATTTCTTCCTTCCAGCCCATGAGCTAACATCGCGCTCATTGTGAAAATCGAGGGCCAGAGTAATTGATAGGAAGAAAATCACCGCCTAGAGAATGATGGTAGATGAGATGAGATGACTTGAAGGCGAGAGTTCACGCTCTCAGAGACGGATTAAGTGGCTGTATATGAGGCAGTTGAAGGCATTTGGAAGATCCACTAATTGAGCCGGTTGCAAAGCTCGCATCTGTTCCGATTTTTCGTCCCCAAGCTGGTGGCATCATCTGCAATGCCTACCCTGATTCCACGACGACGCAAAGACGTTTTTATCAAGGCACTTGCATTCGGATAGTTTCCTGATGCAATGCCCAGGCAAGAGTCCCCAATACGTAATTGTCGTTGAAGACTGTTACTTATTGCACTCACAGAACCCTGTAGGCCCGGTCAGTGATTGTGACCTTGGCCGTTCGTGATCATGAAACATTAACCGGAGTTTGGATGACAATAGTGCTAGAAGATTTGGGTGCCGCGAATCAGCATTCCTCGAAGGTGGCAGTCATGAAGACACTTGCTGGTCATCATCTTGAACATTGGGTGAAGAAATTAATGGCAGATGTGAAAATTTGCGTATGTTCAATTTGCCTCTCTCGTACTGAGGCATTTTGAGCGTACTAAGTGATCTCAAGTCGGACTACTATGTTCTCCCCGCAGTAATGCACCCTGCGATTGAAACACGTCAATTCAGCGTTGATTGCACAGTCTTGATCCCGATGGCAGAAGATCAGTAGTGTCTGTTGTCCTGGCTAGATGTCAGCTGAGTGTCTCACTTCGCACCTTCGTGCCATGACTGTCCAAACCTTAGCACGATCAGATATCAACCCCCAGCATCGATCGTAACCCTCGCCTTTGACATAGTCGGAGATTGCCGGCACTTCTATTGCGATCTCGTGTATCCGATCGAGACGTGCGGGATGCACAGAGACACTCGTGCCCGTTCCAGTGTGGTACTCGATATCTGGCTGTGATGCTAGGCAGGAGTTTGAGATGCGGTGAGGTGGCATTTCAGATGGCGATGAAGCCCAAAATCTTGCGAAACGAAAAGGCACGCTTATCGACAGACAACGTGGCATACTAGCGATTTAATGCCAAGTGTGATATGATTACTTGCTGGTGTTTTAAGCTCTAACAACCCTCGACAGTCCAACACCAGATTTCGTGCCACAAAGCCTCAGGTTTCGCCATACACCATCAATGGTGGACCGGCTGCTTTAGGTTTGACAATGTCCTTGAGCGCCTTGTGCGCTTCGCACTCCTCATCATAGTATTTCATGTCTTCGACACTGGCAAAGGTTGTTTGGGCCGCGAGAGTATAGCCTTGAGAACGAGGATCGGGGAAAAGCTTGAAGGCCTTGCTTGAGAGAATGTATGGTTTGCCATCCTTTTGTTCCATTTCAGCTCTCATATCTCATCTGGACCACACCCACTAGGCGTACTCACCTTTGAGTTTGTTTCAGCCAGCTTCACATAGGCCGCCAACACGGCCTCGATGTCGGCGTCGTTGGGCAGCTTGAAGAGTGTTGTACGACTGACGGTCATGTTTCGAACTTGAGAATGTCGCTTTCGAAGAGGCGCAATATGGATGTTGCTTATGGTCACATATCTCCGCAGCCTCAGCGACGACATGTACTGTGGTAGAGACTAGAGAGGGACAATTGCTTACAGCGTCATGGATCCATGGTCCAGGCGACCTTCCAGGGTTGGACCCAAACAGGCTACGGGCTATCCTGCGGACCGCTGGTGGACCAAGCGCACGGAAATCCTCCACCCTCAGGCCGCCACTTCTCCTCCCCAGCTGCGGGACCTTCCAACGGTACGTACACAGTACACAGTACACGGTACACGCCCCAGAACCAAAGAATCCCGGTGTAATACACTCGTCCCCTCTGTGCCCTCCATCCCACTCGCTATTGCCTCCCCGAAATGACGCGGCGAGGGAGCATCAGCCTTACAGCCTTCCAGGCACAAGACACGGTAGCCTCGCTGACCCAAGAGATATGGTACCTACTCCTAGTAAGATACCACAGGGCCTCGATCATTCGCCATTGGCGACGACGGCGTTTACGGGAAGGGCGGGCACGGCGGGCAGTAGCTTCGAACTTCGAGGATCTCTGTGACCATCACCCACCGCTGCTAGCTGAGATTGGGCGTTCATCTGAATTTTACCAACCAGGATGGGTTGGACACCACTGCAGTACTCATGCAGCCAGCATGTGAGGAGATCCTCTCACCGCCTGATATCCGACATCGTCTGGCACTTGCGCTGCTGAGGAACCGTCTCGCAATTGGCCGAGACGCGAGAGCGACGAATCTCTCCTCTCGTCGTACAGCTTCTCAACGTCCAGGCATCACTACATCCGACCGATATCCAAATCATCTACCATGGTTGCCAGGCTTGTTTTCCACACTTTTCAACACGTACGGCACCCCGCAACGTTATTCCCCTGCCTGTCAATATCAAGCCATCTGTACGTCCCCGAGCGAGCGAGTCAAAGGCAGCTAACCGTCCTGCAGCATGCTTGAAGCTTGGATGAAAGATCATTGCAACATTTGCCTGGGCAGTCAACATTGAGCCTAGCTCTCTCTGCAGTAGCTATTTCAGGGTTGATACGCCGGTCAGTGAACAAGTGTGGCAACCTGTAATTCATTCATCGCTTGAATTCAGATGCTACGCATGCTCGTGCGGATCAGTTTTCTGTTTCATCTTCTCCTCTGCATGTAAGTGGCCCCTCTTCAAGATTCTGTGCAGGCTAGAGCCCTTGGTCCTGACCTGTTGCGGATGATGGGGTCTATCGTGCAGACGCCATTCTCTGCCAACTCATACTTGCAGATTTTACCACTGCCAAGGATCCAGGGCTGGTCGTACAATCGAAGCAACTCCGCAGATTCCAACATGGTCGAGTACCGCTTAGGCCGCTGAAATAATCATCCGAGCATGCTTGGAGGTTGGGAGGATTGCCAGAATCAGACAGGCCGCTACGTCGGTCGAGTCTTTCCCTCCAGCTAAGCGCCCTCACATTTTATTACTGATTATGTCGGACAACTCCAGATTCTCACATTACATTCGCAATAACGTCGCCTACTAGCTCTATGCAGTGCGGGATTCTGAGGTCCTTGTTGTCTTGGATGTCTGTTCAGTACAACTTGTCAAATCGTGTTCTCGGTCGGTTCATCATGGAAAAGTAGTACATGTTTGGCCGCAACAGAGGCGGCATTTTGATATCAAATTCCCGGGTCCGCCATGCAACACCGTGCAGCCTTTGTTTGCGTCCTTGCCACTTGCTGCAAGCACTAACATCCTTACCCGCGCGTATCAATCGGGAAAATCTCTCTTCCCATTCGCATCGGTCACCGTACTCGACGCCTGGATCGCTGTGTGTCGTCCTGCCTTGTGGGGAGCTATCGGAGTACTAGCTTCCACTTTGGACCCCTAAACTTCACTGGCCAGAAGACACGCCAACGCATCAAATGATGGAGCACTCTTTTCGACAGAGCCTCAGCATGCATGGCTTCATGTTTTTTCAAGTTCGTGCCATTGGGCCGTCATCTCACCGGGTCTTACTCGGTTACATATCCAGAAATCTCCGCTGTACCTCTATGTTTCGATTTAACTGATATGCTTTCCCGCATTAAAGTTATATCCAAAGCCCTTCTCGTTGCAGACCTCTCAGTAGCCCTTGTTTCTTGACTTCTTTCTCTTCACTCCGTCATTGAGCCAGTTGTCTATTCTTCATCTGCAGTCTTCCAAACTCTCTTCGTCGTACAACCATTGCCGCCACGGACTTCACGCCACTGTCACCCCTTAGCAGATCTTGTTGTGCACTTCAAACGGTATCCACGAGGGTTCTTGAACGAATCCGGCCTCTTGCACCGAACATTGCTTTGACCACATCGTCAAAATGTTCTATACCATGTACCTCACCAGTAAGTACTATCATTCGTCTATTCTCAAGAGTCAAAAGGCTCTGGGACTGGGACTTGAACCACGTCACATAGCTATGCGCTGGTTCAAACAGTAATGTCATTGTTGGCTGCATCTGCGTCTTTCGGATCCTTGCGATATCCATTTTCCCTGCTGACCCAGCCTCGTACAGATCTGTGTGAACGCCGCCACTGGCCCGACCCACACTTCGAACCCCGTCAATCACGCTCTGGCTGGACCTGCCGTGTGCGAGTAAACAACCGCGAATACACTTGCGACACAAATTACCATACCGAGGAACAAGCTCGAGACAAAGCAGCTGAATCCGCATATATGATCTGCCGAAATTTCTCCATCAACGATGGAATGTACCCAGGACAGAAGCAGGGACAACCAGGTGTTGTCCAAGGCCTACCCGTGGCCATTGGAACTGGACGACGGAGCAACCAACGATTCGCTAGCGAGTACGCTTCCGTCTATAGCAGTGGCAGTGCTGGTAGCAGTCCGCGAACGAGCGAGAGCGATCTCGATATTCCCAATCGACGGTCGAGTGGCAATTCACCTGCTAGCAAATATACCATTTGCAATTGCAGGAGGGCATATGTTTATCAACAAAGTCGATGCGAACATTGCATTCGTGAGCATGCTTGGTATTAAGCAAGCGTGCTCATTGGCTACGAGGCAATAGTCCCGGCTCAAACTTCAAACATATTCGGCATGGCAGACGATAAAAGTAACCACGGCATTGCTGTCTCTATATCATTGGCTTTTCATACACACGAATTTACGACGACGACTTAACGACTTTCACGAAACAAAGAAATGATGGTAGCAAATACCCAACCAAACATGTTTACGACTTTCAATGGCAGCCAATCTCATCTGCATCTCGGCGTTCCTGCTTTCTTTCATTCGGGGAAGGCTTACCTTTGGATTTTGGGACCAACATGGTCTCTCTGCTTCTTCCTTCCGAATCATTCATCCCATTGGCTAGGCGGACTCAAGCGTTCAAGCGTAATTGGTGGCTTCTCATTATATTCTTACATTACACCAACCAAAACTGAAGAAGATGTGGTATGGTAGGAGAATTAGCGACCCGAACCCCGTGCTTCTTCCTGCTGGCTGGAAAGGAGCGCGTAGAGGAAATATATGTTCGCGAGAATGTACTGGGTACGCGTTGTTGCGGCAAATGGGGCGAAAGAAGATAGTAGGTGTGGTTCGTTTTCACTATTCATGCTGGGAAAGAGGTCTCTATTGGTTTTTGGAGGAACTTATATTTTGTAGACCATTTGTGTTGAGAGATTGAATTTGATAATTTGATCCTTCCCTGCTGGATATATGTATATCAGTGAGACTGGTTGGTTTTGCTCGGTGAACTCGGTGACAGCACTAGTATCTTATGAACTACTAAGTAGCGACTGCAGGTGGGCACAATTGAACCGACTCGACGCTGAGACTTGATGTCGGTGGGATTCATTAGGTTTCGGGCAGTAGAAATTCAACACCTCACCATCGAATTTGAGAATCGAATAAGACCGTGACGGCATCAACTTCAAGTTCATCGAGCCGCACGTGACTACCTTGAATTTGACAGTTAATTTTCCATCGCTCATAAATTGATCAAAACGGCTAAAGAAAATTTGCTCAGGCGTCGCTACAGAATCTCCGGCCATATTCTGTAGCAGAATTCATGTCATCGATCACATGTAAATGTATACCTTCCGGGCCTCACCGACCTCCCCTCAACCTTTTCCTCTCCCATTCCATCACCACTTTATCGCAGATCAAGCAGGCCCATACCATCGAGGGGCTCATGAAGTTCAATCACTCAAGTGCCAACTCTCTTGATGGTTGGGGAGATGTGCGGAAGCCGTGGACGAAGGTCGCTGACGTTGATTTTTCCCCAGTATATTCACTGCAGTGTAGGCATCTCCTCCTAGATTTTTGCTTTGAAGCCACGTTCATCATCGAATCTGAATACTGGGTATTCGCAAGTGGTAGGGTAATTGAGGATAGGGTTGCCAGTTTATGTATTCTATGACTTCACTGGTGGCAAGGGGAAGTTGAGTGATACACTCTTGTGGAACGTTTTCAATCAAGGGTGTGGGCGTGAAAGTAGTAGGTGAGGGTAACGGTTGGAGTCTTGTTATTGAACGATTCTTTAACAGGTCGTCCTTTTTTTTTCTAGTGGTTGCGATTATTTTGGATCCCGCATTTTGGAATGGTTGATGTTGGTTGGTTCTTGAGAAGAGTTGGAGTAAGAGCATGGGACATAGTGTGAGATTTGGGTATTTGAGCTTCGGGACTAGTTATTGACTAGGATTGCGTATTCCAGATTCCTAGAAGCTGGAGAAAAGAACTTTGGAAGGCTTGGATTCAAGTTGAAAGCTTCGAATTAGGACTGGAGTAGAATTAGAGATCGATGTGGTGATGTGCAACATCCTAATTCGGTATGTCCAATGGAATCTTATTATATCGCTACTAACCTGGTAACGTAGATCAGAGACAACATCATTGTTCTGCTAGCTCGGTCCCTCATTATTCGCCATCCTCCACCGAGGCCTGGTGCGCAGTTTGTGAAGCCAACCCACTGTTCGCCTGAAAGACCTTGACCACATCATTTCGATTTTTTAATTCCCTTTTCAAAAACCTAATGATCTCATCGCGATCTTGAAGCTGCTCTTTCAGAATTCCGCAAATGCGTTCTCCCCTCCACTTCTATGAGACTGCTGATGGGTTGGAATGGGAGCATCGAACAAATTTAGGACTTAGTAGGCAGTGCCAGCAGCAACTCTACTTGCGCGGCCTGCTCGATGCTCTGCCTGGTATCGCTCGATAGTATCTTGCTGTGATTCACGGATATGTATGGCAACACCTTGAATCCTTTCCATGGTCACATCACGTGAAGGCCTGAACAGGCTTGGAATTGGCAGACGCGGTCGCTGTAGTGGTACCTCGGCCTCCAGTCGTCTGATTGGCCTCTGGCTAATGAAAGCTTCCAGGTTTTCTTGGATCAATGGCAAACCAGTTGTTGCTACCGCGGGCGGTCTGGAAGTGCTGACTGTTTGTCAAAGTGCCAAAGCCCCCGGATGAAGGTTCTGGTGCTGGTACTGGCATTCAGGTCGAAAGCGCTGCATTTGGTGGATCGGCTCTCTGGCCCTTCCAAGCGGCAGGATCTTCTCGAGGCCGTGGATCTGTTGAGTTACACTGGTAATATCCACAGACGGCCCCAGCTCGCCTCATCCTCATTCCTCCTGGCATCAGCCACGGAGCTCTATTAGATTATATTTCGTTTAGAATAGCGTGTCTTGTTGGCAAGCTCTTCATCCCGCCCTTCGAGATTGCGAAAGCGTCGGGTCTGTCTGTTGCAGGGCCAAAGGAAGGATTAACCAGCGTGGCTTCGCTGTCGGCTAGAGGTGTAGATGGGTTATTGTTCTCCATCTTGGAGCCGATTTGTTTGGTCCACCGCTTGACAATGCAGTAATTCATCTCAGAAGAACGATTTGGATAATATATGTTCTGAAAGTTGAAGCTGCTGGTAGGTTTGAAAAGGGTTGGCTCGTCCTCAGAATAAAAACCATTGTGTTGTCGAAGCAGGTCAGTGTTTTCCTCCCTTGGTGTGTTGAGGAAATCCTCAGCACCTTCGATCTATGTATTTTCCTTTATTGCTTCAAAATCGTCAGCAATCGTTGCCGGATCCATCTCAACCGATAGATCTCATTCAGCCAGCATCCTGACTACTAGAATTCTGTTCCACATAATCCTCCGACCGGGATATTGTCATATCTGGGCATAGTTTACTCTACATAGTTGCTAAAGATTAATAGACTCCAACACTTCAATCGATTTTTGGCTGACCGTTCAACAAGCGCAAATATTGTGGTTTCAGGTGGTGTTTCTATCGTCGGTGTTGTTAGACTTCAACCCGGTCGACGACAGCAATATCAAAACTACAAATACACGCAAAGGAAGTTATCTCCAATCATCACACTCATAAAGATAAAAAGTCGGACACCCCAACAGAAACACCCACCCAATCAACAAGACAAATCACAACATGGCCGATACCAAATCACCAGCAACCAAAAACACCACCCAACCCCAAAACCCCAAAACAGACCACGACCAGAAAATCCAGCGCCGAAGAACCAAAAACGCAAAACTCAGATCAAAAGCATACATGCAACAACAATCTCTCCCTCGCCATCACATCCACATAACCAGCTCAAACCACCAACAACAAATAAACAAACTCCGCCGCCGTCGCCATATCGTCAAAAAGGCACAGAACCCACGGAAAACCGATGTCTCTTCAGCGTTGGAAGCGCTCATCGGTATCACCCCCATCGTATCTCCATTTAGTTCATGGGGCCAACACGTTTCGGTTGGTATCTCACGTGCAGAGAAGGGGGAGGATGTATCCATGCAGACTGGAGATGCTGTACTGGATAAGACTTCCTACGATGCACCGATGGGTTGGAAGGAAGAGGGCGTTGAAAGTGTAGTACGGAAGTTTGGGAAGAGACTCGGATTGGGGAATGAGGAGATGATGGGATGTCTGAGTGATTTTCTCGGGGGGGATGATGGAACGAAGGGATCTTAGGTTTTGATCTGGGCTTTCGAAGCTTGTGGTAGACTTGAAGCTGTCTCTTGGATTGATGAATGTGAAAAATGTATGTGAGCGATTCTTCTTCTTCGTTTAGTTTACATTTCTGGATGGGCGTTGGCTATGGGTCGTTGTTGATGGTTTTTTTGGATGTTGGGGATACTATGGAGATTTGTGCTACAACACCACATCCCGGAAGCAGGTTTTTTGCTGTTAGTGATTGGCGGAAGGTGATGATAGATAGGCACAAGTGGGATTACATTACTCAACTTCGCATACTCAACACCTTCTGTTTCTCACACAAAAAGGAGGATGAAACCCAAGAAGCGACCGTCCCCCCATTATCAAATCATTCAAGACATGCAAATGCTCATCCTAAATAACAACCGCATCATTAGTTTCCAGCCGTCTTCTCGCAGTCCCAAGACCATTAACTCCCTGCGCCTGTCCCTCCCCCAACCAAGGTTTTTCCTGATCCCCAAACTTCCCATCCATGAGGAAATAAACCACCAACCCAACCAAAATGAGAACAAACGCAATCGGATACATCCAATGGACCCTAAGTCCAAAGAGATGGATCCCAATAATGGTGCCCCAGAAATTACTCGTAAGCAGAGAAATATTCAAAAACGCCGCTGAGCCCATACGGAACACCAACGGAACGAGTGAGTAAAAGATAAATAGGAGCAGATCAAATCCAGCAATCCATCCACCGATTTTGGGAGAGTATACTTCAAGCATCCCGCGGAAAGCGTCACGGTCGAAAATGCCAGCCTGAACACCATTGATGATCATACCCCAAAAGGCAAGCATACCAATGACCTCATACATGGGTTGTTTGGAGACCAAGAATTCCTGGAGCGCATTCGAGAAACCGTAGCATGTTGCTCCCAGGAGGCCGAATAAATCGCCCTTGAGTTGATTTTCAGCCGGGAAATCATTTGCGCCTGTGATTTTGTCCGAGCCCAGAAGAACACCCATACCACCAACGGCGACGAGGATGCCGATAATCTGCATAGGTGGATACCTAACCCTCATGAAGAGAAAACTGCAGACCATCACGATAACAATGGCCCAAAAGTTCAACAGCTGCATGGATAGAATAGTGGTGTATCGGTATCCGAGGACAGTGAAGTAATTGCCTTCGACGTCGAAAAAGGAGAGGATGAGGTATTTCCACCCATGCGTCTTGACCATTTTGCACCAGCCCTTGAAACCGTATTTGTATAGTGTGATGGATGTCCAGACGATGTTTAGGAGAACGTAGTTGAAGAAGGATTGGAAGGCGGGAATGTTGGCGCCGGCGTTGGCGAGAAGGGAGGAGAAAGTGTTTGTGCCTGTTATGCAGAGGGCGAGGACTTGTCTATTTCGCAAAAGAGAATCAGCGAGGAGCTTTTTAACAGAGCCAGATGGAAGCACCCATCAGGAAAAATGATAGGGAAGAGGAACCTACCCAAAAACAAGCACCAACCAAAACTGCTTCGTCTTGACATAAGCAAACCATTCCCTCTTCTTCTCTCGCCCGATCACGCCCTGCTCCCCTCCGTCAACAATTTCAGTTGCCCCATCAGCATGGGTAGAGGAGGCAGAACTGCGATTGCCATGATCCGCTTTCGCGTGCACAATGGTGGTGTCAACGCCTTTATCCTCAATTTCGTGAGACCGTCCAGCAGAGGTAGGGTCCGCCATCGCGATTGAGCTGTCCTTCTCTTTTGACGCGGTACAGTGTAGGCGTGAAGGTGGGGGATGGCGTGGTGTGCGTGGGTAGGTGTAGTAGCTCAATGCGGGGTCCCAGAAACAGCTTGATGGAATGTCGATAAAAAAGTAGAGATCGGAGCGCACAAAATCGGAGCTTTACGAACCCAATGTAAGCGCAAAACTCCAGAAGTCGCTTACGAGTTGATCCTAGAGACTCAGTCGAGTCGAGTTGGATGTGGAAAGGCAGATTCAGCTGTTGGAAAGCGGGAGCACATCTTTTATGGTGGTTGCGATGCTGCATGGCAAACGAAAAAAAAGCATGCATGCCCATGCCGATCTATGAGATAATTGGGTAGCGAGTCGGCGAGAACCGAAAAGAGGCCTCTGGCGTTCCAGGCGCAAAGATATCCTGGGAACTAACTCTGCAGGACGCCAACTACCTCTGCAGGACGCGAACCACCTCTACCTTGTGATGTGAGCCACGGTCCACGACGTGGCAATTTGTTCAGTACAGTGCCAAGAGGGATTCACTGACCGTGGATTGGACTCGTTGTTGTGAAAGACATCATCATTAAGAATTCGTCGCGCCAATCGCTTCCACAACAGGGACTCAGCGTCGTCTTCTCCTCCTCAGTTCCCATTGGGTATCACTGTCCACCGCCTCCAAGTCTTCCTCTGTTGTTGGGAGAGTCTCATCCTCTGCAAGCTCATCCTCCTGAACATCCGCTTTGGTCACAATTACAAATCCCTCATCTTGCGTCTCTTTTTGGACCAGCTCGTCACTGCTCAATCCTACCTGGCCCATCAGGAATCGACCCAGGTATATCACAGCCTGCACCATCTCACGTCCTTGAGGAACGATATTCTCTTTCGGGAGCAGAAACCCATAGCTTCCCATATCCCTCAGCTTGATCTGATACGAGTATCGGATCTTCATTTCGTGATAGAACCAATCTAAAAGGCTTCCACCCCCGGTTTCTATCCTCGGCAACCGCTGCTTCGTCTCACGGCCTTTGGTGATACTAAGCGCAACATTACCCTCACACGCTGACGTGGTTTTGTAATAATGGCCCTTGTTTGTCTGGTGCATGGCTTTGGCGAGACCAAAGGCCAATTCTTCTAGGTCTTCGAGGGTCGGAGGTGAGGCATCGCATGAGTAGCTGTATGGGTAAAGAACCTGCTGCGAATAGCTGTGTAGATCAATCAAGGATACAAATTCGACGTTATTATTGTCCGTTTCGTTACGAGCCCAATCCGCAAAAGCCTTTGCTTCTACTGCCTGCCATGGTTCTTCTCCAGCATATGATTCTGAGCACGGGTTGCTACCGCCAGAAACCGCATCTCCGTCCCAGTGGAATCCGTAGGCGCGGTCAAGATCTATGCCACGACAGAAGCGTAGAGAGGTTGGTTGGCGATTCTTGCGCCATAGGCGATCGTTCTCCCATGTATATACATAACCATCGGGGTTGAGAGTTGGTATGAAGACCCAGTCGAATGCCTCAACCAGTGATGTCCACTCCTGTGTCTTTCCATAGGATGTGATCAGGGTGTTTGCGACAAAGAGAACTGTGCTTGTACTAATCCATTCCCGAGCATGGGTTCCACCTGATATGACAATGGTCTTCCGTGGCGCCGAGGGCTCTTCGTTGTTCGTGGGGTGGACACCAACTCTGATAGCAGGAATATCACGACCCTCCCAAGATATGCCAATGTTGATAATCTGAACATGGGTGGGGAACATGGAGTTCATCAACTTCATCCATGGTGTGATAACGGAGAGAGGTTGGTAATCGGAAAAGAACAAATCCTTGGAATGAGGCTGTAAAGTGGGAGTAAAGGAGCGGTGGCCGGTGGAAGGTATAGACTGATCCACGACTTCTGCCAATCCAAAATAGGGCATCAACGGGGCGTGCGCCTTTTGCAGAGAGGGTGGTAGAAGTCCCAACAACGATGGAACCACGTCCTTTGCCAATCGCACATCCACCCAGTCCTCGTTGAACTCCCACACGTCCAGAAATAACTCTTCCGAGGCCACAGCTAGGGAGCAGGCTTCGTATGGTGTCGAAACATTGAAGCGCAGAACCACATCACGACCATATCGAGCAGAGGATCTCGAGGATGCGCCATGAGATGGGGACGGGTGTGAGGTTTTGAGATTTACAGTCAATGGCTGTGGGGAGATTCCAAAGATGTGTTGTACAATGGTATTTGTGAATCGTCTCCAAGGTGCTTGTTGTTTTGGCAGCGGTAGCCTGCTGGGTGCTGCTGGAGGAACGGCGAATACCAGAGAGGGGCATGCGACGAGCGAGAAGAGGATATATGCTTGCGGCAAACGCATTGTGGTGGATATTACTGGGAAGTCAATGAGTGTAGGTCCATTCACGACGACAGCATCCTCTGTGAGGGGAGGCTTTGGGGCTGTCGTATGATGTTTGTATCTTACTATCAGTGACTTGGAGAGCCGAATTCCTGGAGCCTGCAGATCAGCTTGCTAGTTCTAACGCGGGCTCGGCCACAAAAGGAAATATCCGAGCTGTAGGCGTGCGTGCAAGCCGGGTTCTCTGTCAAGGGAAGGGAGATGCTTCGCATTACGATGTCTGGTCGTGCTGGTCAATGAAGGAGGTGTTTTCCACCTTATTCTATGGCTTATTCTATGCAAGTCGAACTGGTAGCGACAGCCTTTCTCCACAATGAAGTGTCTATATTAAGAAGTACGGGGCCTTACGACGCGTATATCAAGAAGTACGAGGCCTTACGACGCGTATATCAAGAAGCACGAGGCCTTCCGAAGCCTATATCAAAAAGTACGAGGCCTTCCGAAGCCTATGTCAAGAAGTACGAGGCCTTACGAAGCCTATACCAAGAAGTATATCTTACGAAGCCTATACCAAGAAGTGTTATATCTTACGAAGCCTATACCCGCTCTTGGCCGCGATCAACCAAGACCTGGCCTCTCCTTTCTGTTGAAGAACTGTGGGGTACGAGGGAGTACAAATAACTGGCTTCCGTTCAAGGTGGATGTTGAGAATAGGTATTCTGGTGGTCCTCATCTAACTGAAATTCTACGCCGAATTCTTAGTCTATCCATCTTGGCGTAGAGTTATTGCTTTTATAGATGCGAAGAAAGGGACTTTGCCAATTGTCTCCCCAGAGATGCTGCGACGGGCTCGAGCAAGGCGAGGATCAGTATATGTATGGTTAGTGGCTGGAGCATTTCTCTCCCTGGCAATAGCACCAGGGTCGCGTACCGAATTGGGTCTCGTTTCACTCAGCTCTTCCACCTGCCATGAAGCGGTCTTTGACCTATACCTTACCAACTATTGCATACCAAATCGAGATCCCCTACTCTTCGCAAGGTGGACAGACTGGACGCCAATTTCTCCGTCTTGACTCTGTATTAGGAAAATAGTGGCATAAGCTCCTTCGCATCCCACCACTCCACGAGAACCCACGTCCCACGGCCTCCAAACTACTCCGCTGGCGATCTTCCAACATCACTGCCTTACTACTCCCGAGCACACCAAAACATACAGAAAGACCTATACCGCACCACTCCACCTATACGAGCCAGTATCCTTGATCACTCGAACACACCAGCCACGTTCATTCTCTACCACCAACACTATACAACAAGGCGCGTGGCCTTGCTCCATCCTCAATCGCACCTCTCGCCCAAGTCCAGCCCTGTCCATCCACATTCCACTCATGCCATCTCACCACCCACGAATCGCATGTAGATGATCGTGCTGAGGCACCATCGCAATCGCGATGTCCGACAGCTCCTTGAAGCCGAATGCCAGCGAACGGGACCTCAAACGTCGCAGCACGCTTGATCCTCTCAATTTCTTCCGCCCTGGTCGAATGTCCGAGGACCTGCTCCGCTCCCGGAGTAATACACAAGCCCCTGAGAGACCAGAATCACCACCGATTCAGGATCATATCCCAAGGTTCAGTCTATCAAAATGGAGGCACGCATCGGAATCGCAATTGTCTATCAAGGCCAAGAAACAAGCAAAACACGCAGACAATGGGGACATTCCACCTGTTCCAGCAATGCCCGCCAATCTACCTCAAATGCAGCAAAGACCTCGAACGAGCGGAAATACAGAAAATGGCCAGACACCATCGGTAATGGTCACAGCACCCACGTTAGAAGTCAATGGGCTCAATGGAAAGCCAGGCTTGGAGCGCCGTAAATCCAGGTTCCTTCCTTTCACGCGTCAGAAGCAATCAGACGGCCCAGTCGTGATTGAATCGCAATCGGCTCGTCCTTCGATGGAGGTCAGGAGGAAAACGGACAAAACGGACAACCGAAAGAGCAGGTTTGGGACATTCCGATCCAAAGATCCAATGGATGAGCTGCGCATACTAGCGGGTACTCGCATGGACATGGCAGCTGCAGAGGAGGCGCATGCCCCGGACCAGGAGAAGGTGGCATCCAGTCTCACCTTGCCCGTAGGAAGGAAGTCGGAATCCGCGAGGTCTGAGGGTGACCCAGGTGGTTCCTGTAGAGCAGGAAAAGCAACACCTGAACGCGCTCGAAATGACAACCGCCAATCAACGTTCACTTGGCTTTCGCGCAAGCACAAGCAGAGAGCATCTTTATTCCCATTACCAGATAACTTGCATCCTTCTAATATCGAAGGATCCCGCGACACTTCGGAGCCGGAGACACCTCGAGCCTCCACCAGCGCGCGAAACAGCGGCTCACCAGAACCTACGTCCTCCCGCTCAAGTCCTCAGAGAGAGCGTCAGGGGGTCTACTCGACCCAGCAAGTACCTCATCATCTCCCATTGGCACTCGCAGCTTCGTCCATAAGCTTCGCAGCGCCAGGCGCATTGCTTCGGCAAAGCTCCACCAGATCGCATCGATCATCCCAATCATCCCCTGTGCTAGCGCCTCCCTTCAACCGTCGTACCCGCTCGTCAACGATGGGTTCGAATATGTCCATCGAAGATCAGCATCCTCCGACGCCGCCTTTCGCTAATGGGAGTGGTCGCAATTCGACTTCAACAACTGGTGGACGGAGCAGTTTCAGTAATCTTTTTAGCTTGAACAGGCTGCGACATAGCGACCCACACTCCCCACGGCAAGGCTCGCCTGGTTATACTCCGGCCAATTCTATGAGCATAAGTCGGGAGAATGTTTCTTTGCCCGATCGTATGGAAGGCGAAGCACCAATGAAGTATCTGTCTCGAGTCGAAGCCGTTATACCAAAGAGCCAAATACCTGTTGTACTCTCAAAAAAAGTTGACGATTACATCCCTGTCGTTTTACGCAGTTTCATGCGAAAGTTTGCCTTCTTTGGAGACCCCTTGGATATGGCTCTTCGGAAGGTGTTGACAGAGATCGATTTGCCGAAGGAGACTCAGCAAATCGATCGCGTAGTGCAGAGCTTTGCAGATCGGTACCATGAGTGTAATCCCGGCATCTTTTCGGACTCAGGCAAGTCAGCGCATCCGAAAAACGAACGATCACTAACAATTCGCAGAAAAAACCTACTTCATTTCGTTCTCACTTTTGCTGTTGCAGAGCGACTTTTTTAATAAGAGCAACAAGTTCAAGATGAAAAAGCAGGATTATGTCAAGAACGCTGCCACGGAGGGTGTGTCGGTCGATGTGCTGGATTGCTTCTACGACAACATCGTCTACACGCCGTTCATTCGAGTTGAAGACGACTTTGACACCAAAACAATGCATTCACGGAAAAGCAAGCGGACGCCCAAAGCACTGAAAAACGCATTGCCAGCGCAAGTGAAGAAACCATCAAAGGAACCTTTAGATCCATACCCCCTTCTACTCGAAAACAAACTAGATATTTTGCGCCCTCAACTTCAAAATGTCATCGCGTTCGATGATCCGTACTCCTACCTTGGTACGGCACCGAGCTTGGACAAGCGACTGCTCAGAAGCTCCAAGTGTGGGATTATCCAGCTCGAGTCCTCACGCTCACGGCCCGATGCTTTTGCAGTTGAAAATTCGCAGGAGGCCAAAGTCGGTGTTGTTGATCTTCCTGTTGACAAGGTTGGTCTGCTGTGGCGCAAGGACAGCAAGAAAAAGACTGCGAGATCCCCGTGGCAAGAATGGGGCGCTATACTTACAGGGGCAGGTTTGTATTTCTTCAAGAACTCAAACTTTGTGAAGAATTTCATTCACCAGCACGAGCACCATGCTAAGCACGGTTCCGGCTCACCTTGTATCTTCAAGCCGGCAATAACTTCATGGAAGGCCGACTTCATGCTACCGATCGACAACTCTGTGGCTCTTCATGACTCGACCTACCAGAAACATAAGAACGCATTTACATTCTTCCGTCACAACAATATAGACGAGGTTTTCCTGGCTGATACAGAAGCAGAGATGAACGATTGGTTGGCCAGGCTGAACCATCAAGCGGCGTTCAAAACTGCTGGTATCAGACAACGTGGACTGGTTGGAGCTCATTACGATGGCCAAAAGCAGCGAGGTATTCGACGATTAAACTCTTCTCCCTCGACAGCAGCGCTTCAAACAGTTCAGACTCCAAGCGGTGAGGTTACCATCCAAAGTGGTAGGATAAATCAAGAAGAAGCTCAGCAGATCAGTGCTGCGCGGCGTCATAACATGGAGCAAAAGATTGCCGAGTTCGAGGACCGCTTGGAGGAGACAATCAAGGTCGAGCATATGCATAAAAGAGAAGCCAGTCATCTAATCATCCTGGCACCAATTCAAGAAAGAACCAGGACTCAGCTTATACACGCTGCCAGCAGAGTTGCGGCACAGTTGAACTGGACACGCATCGAGATTTGGCGGCTGAAATGTCACCGTGACATTCTCGCGATGGACCTTGAGGAAGAGAGGGTTGAGACTCAGAAAAAGCAGGACCGTATCGACAGGCTGATTGGCAAGACCACATCAATCAAATCTCATTCTACAACTTCCACGGCCAGGCCCCAAACCAGTGGTATCGAGCGGTTGAACTCCACCGCCACATCGAGTACTGTTCAGAGCCCAACAGGCCTTGGCCCTCAGTCGCCTGCCTCCTCGCGACGCCCGCACACGGCCCCATCAGAGGAATCCGTGCTGGACGCCACAGAAGAGCATGAACAATCGATATCGGGCAGCGAGCGAGATCATGCAGATGACGACGATGTTGATGATGACGATGATGATGATGTGTTCAAGACCCCCGCCGAGCGAAGTCCGGCCAGCTCACCCATACTCGGTCCACGAAGTACGCCTGATGGAGAGTCTTCGCTATTAATGAAGCCATCACACCGCTCACGCGATATTCACCGCGGCTCCATTATTTCTATGCTGTCAGGTTCACCCCACTTAAGGCCCCAAAGTCGAACCACAAACGACGACGTTCGCTCTGGTCACTTATCTGAATATTTCACACCAACGCTTACGGATGAACAGGCGCGGGCTCAGCGCGAAGAGTTGTTGTCTCAAGGCGCAGTAAGCACATCACTTGAACGGCCCAACACATCGGACAGTGTTGAAGCAGAGCCACTACACGAAAAGGAGTCACTGCGCCCTGTGGAACTTTCATCATCGGCTGCAGGTAGTCCCGAATCTAAGAAAGTACGGCGGTCTTTTAAGCAGTCCTTGCGCGATCCCGGCAGCCGTGACTCGCAAAACAGCATCCACAGCGTCATTCATCATCGTCATTCCAGTCGCAAAACTCCAAAGAGTGACTCTCCTACCAGCGCTCAACTACCTGAAAATGCCGTCGCTGAGGATGGCGCTGGTGTTGAGCCACATGAGGGTCTCAAGCGCGAGAAGGGGAGCTTTACGGTGCATGGCAAGAAAGCTTCCGTGGTCACGTTTGGGTCTGATTGGGCCGAGGAGAGACTGAAGGCTTTGACACGGAACGAGAGTACGGCGTCTTCTCCTTCACATCGCGATGCGGATGGTTTCCCTGTGAGGAGTATATCAACTCCGTTGTCGATGCTCAGCGGCGACATGAATGGCCATGGCAAGGCGAAGGAGGACATCCAAATCACCATCCCTTCTCTACCGCGTAATATCAGCAACGAGGATAAAGCGATCAGCAAGGCTACTTCGACAAAAGATGCAGGAAAAGAACGTGGGCGCGCACTGGACCTTTCATCTCTGCAACAATTGGAAAAGACATTCGCGCTCCCCCCTCGCAAATCTAGCATGAGTCTTCTAGAGCGAAGGGCAGTTTCGAATCCTGGTCACAGAAAGATGAGCAACGACAGCTTGACCGGTGCACCGCCTGTTCTAATGCCCAGTGCCATGCCGGCCGATGCCGATGAAAAGCTGAAGGACGTCATGAATGGCTCTATTTCTGACGATGCTTCTTCCGTCATTATTCATGGGCATGAAGAGGAAGAGGAGATTTCGGAGCGGTCGTGAGGGTGGTGGTGTCTTCCTCGCTTCGCCATTGGCCCTGCGTTATGAGGAGAGACATGTGGCTTTATGTTAAGAGGAGAGCTCGATCTTTTGTTTATATTCCCCTATGACTCTCGTTCTTGTTTCGATAGATCAAGTATGGGTGGAGTCGATGATGGGAATGAAGATGGTCACTTTTGCGGCATAGGGTGAAGGAAAGGATGGCGGGAAGGGTAGCGGTTTCTCTGTTTTCCGTCACGGGGCTTTTGTCTTCTCTCGGAACGTCTGTTGTGGGCAAAAGCATGGCGTTCGTTTGTAGGTGGGAAGGCGTGGGATGTCCCTTTTCCTCCCTCTCCAAAACCTGGGATTCTTTCCGGTTCTTTTCTTTGGCGCTGGCGCTCGTGCGCGTGGATATAGGGCTCTGTGTCGGTTCTCTTTCGCGGGGGGACATGGGATGGATGGGCGTAGATAGAGCTGGGAGGCGTTTTAGTAGCCTTGTTGATTCTTTCGTTGCCGTTTTGTTGGGGTGGCGATGGGAGGGGGTGTGGATATCAATGCCATGTTGGTTCTTTGAGTCGATGTTTAGGAGGGAATGTTGGACTGTGAGAGTGACTCTTTGACCGCTCGCTGTCTTTGGTGTGTTTGCTTTTTTATTGGTCGTTTTGGATTGTGATGGATTATGGTGGTTTTTTACTTCTCTGGCTTGGCTGCTACGGTGTTTTCGAATCGAATCGATCATGTCGGAGCCACTTTTGTTGGGTTTATTGGGTCGACTTTGTTTTGCCACTTCACTGTTACCCCCGTTTATTGAGGGAGATGTAGTGGTTGGCATGTGGAATCAGAAGTCGCGCGTCCGGATCTTCAAAGTGGGTAGGTGGTTCTGTAGTGTAGAGAGGTTTTTGTCATATTGATACCTCTAGGTTTTTCTGGGTTATCGAATACGGTCGATGGGGGCTTCAGTTGGATTTGCTGTTCTTGGATATGTGTTTTATGCGGGAGGGGATTTGTGCGGGAGGGTATTTGTGCGGGAGGGTATTTGTGCGGGAGGGAGGGAATATTCTATACCCAATCGTCGTACTCGTTTACTTATCCAGCTCAAAATTAGATGGGAATTAGAAGTTACGATAATCTCATATCCCCCCTCCCCCACACTCTTTAGACCTATTCTCTCTTCCCCAGTCCAACCGTTTACTTTCCTTTCCTCGGAGGATTGGGTCGTGCTTCTCTTTTTTTTCCCAGATGAAATTCGATTCGTTGGTTGGACTTTGGGGAGGTAGGATTTTGATTTGACCTCGTTTTTTTAGTGGGGATTTGGGGAGGGGGCCTGTTGTGGATTCTTTGGTTATGGGATTGGGTTTGTGGTGGGAGGGGTGGAGGGTTGGGGTTTGGTGTTGGCTCTTTTAAGTTAGACAAGGACGGGTTGTTGAGGGGGTTTTGGGGTTGGGTGGATGGGTTTGTTGTGATTCGGTGGGTGTTTTGAGGGTATATGGTGAGGCTCTGTTTAGAGCGTAAGACGATGGGATTCGCTTGAGAATATATCTACTCGGTATGGAGTTCGTCTGGGAAGAATTGGGAGTCAAGTCCTTTCCTCTTGTTCCTTCTCCAAAGAAAACCCATCCAACCTCTTCAAGGCTCCTTGGATAATCAACCTAGTATTGCTTCGCTCTCGCGTGTACAATATCCCAGCTACTAATCAGCTTGATCAAGCCCCCCTAAAAATCTCCAACTTCGCTTTTCCACTGCTAAGAGTCCAAGCCCACACTCCCACCACCCCCACAATATCAAAGAAACTGAACACTAAACTCCCACCAAAAACAAGGCTATGATAAGTCCACGCATCGTTCTTGTTCAGATTCGCCGTCTGACAGACAATCGCCCATGGAAGAACATAGAGAAGATTGGAGGCCAGAGACTGGTATAGATACCATCGTGGTCTTGTGGCGAGGAGGATGGTAGCGAGTTGCGTGGAGATAGCGTAGAAAATGTAGCACCAATCGATTGTGCGCCACATTCTTGTTGTTATCTTTGCGACATCGGGGGCGTTGGAGAGCCACATTGCGTAAGGGTAAGCGCCGACTGTCGAGAGGAGGATGCAGAGGGGTATTTCTATTGCAAGTGCGATTGCTGAAGAGATGAAAGCTGGTTTTGTGATATCTAAGAGGTGATGAGCGCCTTTTCTTCCGAGTGCAAGGCAAGCGACTTACAAACTAGATCACGACGGGAAGCTTTGGGTTTCAGAATCGTAACACCGATTTGGCGACGCCACTTCCCCCAGGCGTGTCCAACAAACGCGTTGGAGGTGGCTTCAAGAGACTGAACTGGAACCATAACCAAACCCCATCTGATTGTGTTGAAAATGCCCCAGGCTGTAGCGTAATCACTACCTAAGCTGACAATGCCGGATACGAGCCAGAGGTAGAGAGCGTTACGAATAGCTGATTCAGCGAAGGTAACAGAACCAGGTCTGATCAAGACTCCAAGAGCTTTCAGACTGGGACGGACCTTCTCAGCATGTTGTTCTGAAATAGTCGTTGAAGATCTCTTGCGATGGGAGAGGTAGATGAAGTAGAGTAGACCAGCGATAGATGACGCCACATCACAGGCTAATCGTATCCAAGCTTGCTCATTCACCGATGGTTTTGATTTTCCAACATGGAACTTGGAAATGAGCAGGAAGTCCAGAATAATGTTGATTGCAAACTTGACAGAGCTGATCAACAGTGGCACATTAGGTTTGTCCAGGGCCCTTGTGCATGCCGATACAGAGGTTTCCAAAGCTGAGCTGAGTGCAGAGAAAGCGCTGATGCGGACATACTTCAAGCTTACTGCCCGCACCTCGATTGGAACAAACGAGTCGGCGAATTTACCAGCAGCGGCAAGGAAGATGATGCTGAGTATTGTCCCAAGAACTGCTTGGAAAGCGATGAGAGTGTAACTCAAGCCAAGTCGCGAAGAAAGAGAGCGAGAGCTCTTATCTCCAATGATAACCCAAGCGGCACGTGGGAGGCCTTCGTTGATACATTCTGTAACCACTCCAATGTAGGTATACACATCCGTCGTGACAACCATAGAGCTATCGATATTGGCTACCCAGAGTTTGGAGAGGGTTCCATACAAAGCAGGTAGCAAGAAGGCTCCGAAGTTGAACAGAAGAGCTCCACTGTATCTATGGGATTATTAGCGAAAAAACAAGAGGCAGGCATTGAGAGACCTCACCTTTTACGATTAAAGGTTCGACGCGACTTCAAGGAATAATCTCCGATCTCTTGCTCTCCGCTAGGGCCGTCGGCTCCATTCAAATCGTCGTACGTGGAGGAAGTGTTGATAGTAGTATCGTCTTTAGGAACCATGATGCAACCTGCTCGCGTGCGAGATGAAGACGAATCCATCCTTTACCCGACCATTTAATACTTCTCAGTGAGTCAATGTTCCCAGTCCCGAGATAAGCCCCGCACGAGAGAGTGCATGAGTTTTGCAAGGTACTGTGTTGGTGAATGGTGGTGTTTTCTGCAAGTCAATACAAAGGCGGGATCCAGAGCCGAGCCGTGCGGTCGGGTCAGCGAATAAGAATGAAGCTATGTAAGTGTTGAAGACAACGTCGTTAGCATACTAGGTCTTCGATTTCACCTCCTTTCAGCCACACGTTGTCTCGTCGTCCTCAAGCTGGGGCAACAACTGAGGCCGCTGCTCAGTTCAACTGAGTGTCGTATCATTTGATGTGGATTAGGAACATCTACCAACGAAGATACTACTATTATGAGCATTGAGATGTCTTGGTGCCCAAATGATGACAAACGAGGAGGAGTTGTCACGGAGAAGGCGGATCGATGTTGTGAACGGTTCCGACTCTGAGTAATGTGGTAGTTCTAGCGTGCTTGAAACTACGCAGCTGTGATTTTGTCACAGAACCCAGCCCCAGCCTTCCAGCGTTACAAAATTTCAGTCATATCGAATCGTCAACCTCTTCTCCGTGCTCCGTGGTCACTATCCAAACTCTGCACATCCACTGAAGTTGCAGTTAGTACACTCCATATCTAAGCTCAAGAAAGCCCAAGTACCTTGAATAGTATCAAGGTCGACCCCAATCAAGAAAGGCCATATCACTGTCCAGACCATCATGATATTACCAATACAAATTATACAAGAAACCATGGCCCAGATAGCCTTCTACATGGCCAATGTCGCTAGGTACATCCATTCTGTCCATGTAAATGTATAGATCCGTTGCCAGCCTTACTGTACATCCTGACGTGCCCATTCCCATTCAACGGCTGCTGCTCTAGCGTTCCGTTCGAGAATCCTCTTTGATGCTCCTTCTCCCCGTCCAGTTTCTTATGTGCAACAGCGTCCGTGGGTCCGACAATCGGACTCTTCCTCCCTTCCCGCCCACCCGTAACAAGATCTTCCAGCCTTTTCGTTGCCCGCGCAAATATCGGCTCAACTTTCACACTCCAGATGTGCACCGCCGCCATCAGAAACACCAGGAACATAGGAAGTATTAGCAGGAACCAGCCGTTACTGGGCTGCGCATAGTATCCTTTGGGTTGCACGAGATCCCTGCCACTCAAAATCGCAGGACCAAATGTCATCCATGCCAGAACGGTTCTCATCAGCGTCCCATGTAGGAGATAGAGACTGAAGCTTATACCACCGAGGTAAGTCAGAACTTGACCGGACAACAATTGCCTCAGATCCTGTGACACCAATATCGAGGCGCAAAGGATTTGCGCACCTAATCCTGGCCAGAACCTGGCTAGTTCGCTTTGGCCGGGTGTAATGTTCTGGCCGAGCTTGTAAAGGAAGCGGGACCAAGCGGCATCTTGGGCGTATTCTGAGGGAAAGGACATGAGGAAGAGGCCGAATAGAGAGGAGAGGAAAGGTAGATAGCGCCAGATGATGGACTTATTGGGCGCGGCGATGTTGAGAGTATGCAGTTGGGCGAGTATGATACCGAAGTAAACATTTGTGCTTACAAGGACTGTAATACGTTAGCTGGATTTTACAAAAAGCGGAAAGTGAACCATACAATCGCCAGCAGCCCAGCAGTATATATACAAGAGTGACAAAACTACGATGCGGAACTTTGCTTGCATGGTGACTGTGATTAGTAGGACCAGGAAGATATTCATGGAGCCTAGAAGGAGGTATCGAAGTGCCCATTGCGGCTGATCGTATGAGTTATCACCCCATATCCACGTTTGGAGTATTCCGTTTTGGAACAAATCGACCAATGCCTGGCTCCAACCCTCACTCTTTGGCTTGGAATTGACCTGCAACCAATAGGCGTCGCTTTTCCTCGCAATATCAAACAGTCCTAATTGGCACGCGGCCCAGGCAATCGTGGTGACTGTCGTAGCAGGCAGGACCAGCCTTGCCGTACGATTGAGAGAACTTTTCGTCAATGCCATGAGCGCCTCCTCGAATTGATGCGCCTGTGCCTGTTTCAATGGCTTCAGAGAATTGACGAATCCCATAAGGATAAAGAACAGAGCCACGAAGGATTGCCCCTGGACGATAAGACGGAAGAAGGGTCGCTGGAACAGGTACATGGGGCCATTTTTGCCTTCATGGCATGGAGCGACGAGAGATCGAGCGAAGCAAAGGACCAAATGGGAGCTCATAACTCCCAGAGCGGCCACCCCACGCAGGCCCTAATGGTACGATTAGTGCTGTTGTCCTGAAATTTCGATTGTGTGGTGGAGAGCAGTCCGGGTCTTCTTACATCGGCCCAGCGAGTAGTATTCCCATTCTGGGGAAGTTTCAATGACGGAGTGCCTCCAAACGATTTCATATCATGACGCTCGCAAAATCGCAGCGCTCAGTAAGCAAGAAAGAAGAATTTTGAAGTAGAGAATATGTTGAAGGAGAAACAAAGGAACGTTATAGGTAGAAGTAAAGGAAAAGCATCAAACAATAATTCATGGGACCTGCCTCGATTGCGTTACACGGACCCTTTCCTTGACCTGGACACGGGACAGCGGGACGCCAAACGAGCCGCCATTATTCGCTAGTGGCAGCCATAATGCGGAGAAGCTCATCTTACGGTGTCAGTGACGAAGCAGAGGTGCCTCAGAGACGACCCGCTATAGGAGAAAGGCTGCGTGGGCGCTGTCTAATGCTGCGTGGGCGCTGTCTAATGCTGCGAGGGCGCTGTCTAATACGGCGGCCTCGTTGCCGACCACAAGAGGCGCAGGTTTCCCCCCTGAACGCGTCCGTCATAATGCAAGTCCAGAGAGCAGGACTACAAGAAAAAAGACTCGCTGATGTGCGAATGATGGCGGGCTTTGTTCCTGCAGATGGTGCAGAGGATGTTGTTCGACGTCAAAAGACGGAACGGGGATGAGGTTGGGACGTCGAGATCGATTGGGAGCAAGGCCGAGGATCTGCAACTTCTCCAAGCATGAGACCTCTTGGCCCATCATCTCTACCTATTGACTATGTTTTCTTTTACAGCAGTTCGCACTATAAACAAGGCTGTTTGCTGGAGGAAGATATCTCAGGATGATTCCGAGCTATTCCATCTTCTCATTTGCAATCCCGTCACCTGGGAAATATAAAAGGCGTATAGACGGAGCCTTTGGGACTTCTGCCTCTCAACCGAGACCATTCTCGAAGACTCAATGACCATCCAGATCTCCGTGCCACCCGTTCTTCAGCCACAACATGATTCAGTCGCAGTGGCTGGTCCAAAAGGAAAATGTACGAGAACTTATCCTCCGTGCCAAAAGGTCCTACTAGAACTAAGCCTTGTACATCGGCTACTCGTACTCGAAACGGCAAACCCCTTCTCGAACCCTTTCCCTTTATCCTCTGAGAACATAGAAGTCGCGTGCTCGAGTCCCAGGACATCAGTAGTTCAGTACGCCATCATCCGCGACACTCCCAAGCCACGATCGGATAAAGAGAAACGCGAACTCGACCTTCATCCTTGGATCTAGATGGTGTTTTCGGTCGTGTCCCGAATCACACGGCGCTTTACCCTTTATTCTAGAATATCCGAGCCCAGTCCGCTTCAGCTCTCAGCCTTCCACCGCTCGATCGAGCCAAGCAAAGCGTGCAAAGCGTGCAAAAGACCTCCTTTCCACTTTCCACAGCCGAAAACGCACGCCTCGTCAGAAAAGCCAGCCGTTTCTCGCTCGAGGTTTCCCCGCTCGTCAATACCATAACAAGTCCACGATATCGCAGTGTGAACATCCATCTGAATATCCCAACAAGAACCCGGGAAGTAGGAACTCAGAGTAGTAAAACGGGGTCCCTACGATATAGATCCACATTACCTATACGTCCACGTAAAAGAACGATTCACCAATCATAAGGTAAGCACTACCAACCACGACATCTTTCGATGATTGGTGATGAAAGGGGATAAGTGGATATCGACTCAAAAATGAAAAGATGGTAGATACATACTCGTTCTAACCAGCGTGAAGAAAAGGAACCATAAGATTCCGAGAATAACGTGTATATATATATAAACAAGACGGTCAACACCGCATCATCCCTCGCGCGATTTCAAGTGGTCTCGCTCGCCAAGGATTGGAGTAGACATGGACATGGTATCAAGCAAACACCTCACCGCCATTCCATCTCGAGATAAACAAACTCCAAACATCACCATACCTACAATCCATTTACCAAATCTCCACGCCCAAAAACCAAAAATCTCAGACGCCAATAACCCAGATACAGAAATAGTCTGGTAACAGATCTCCAGCAAGATAACAAATCAATACCCAGCATCCCACATATCCTCATCATCCTTGACCTCATCCTCTTCAAGCAACACTTTCCTCCCCTCGGCCTTGATCCTCTCCTTCCTCTCCTTCCGACTGACCAACCCAGGAGTGACGGGCGTGATAGGCGTGAAAGGCATATAAGCCGAGTACGGAGTAGGAGGAACACCCGTCCTCGGTGTTCTACCAGTCTGCGGTCCCCGCCCCACTTTCTCCACTTTCTTCTCCAAGTATGTGGTTTTGATGATACCAGGGCTCGCTGGATTGATGTTCTCGGTGGATGCGTTTTGGAACGCGCGGAGGGGGAGGGTGTTCACGGAGGAGGAGGCGGGCTTGGTAGAGTTGGGACCTGGGGGAAGGGTAAGGGTGAGGTTTGATGGGCGGCGTTGGCGTTGAGGTTCGGCTGTTGGTATGGGGAGGGGTTGTGGTTCGTCCATTTGTTCGGAATTGTAGCTGTCCATTGATTTCCCGCTGAGTTGTGGTTCTTGGAAGCGAACGCCATAGGCTGGTGGAGCGGGAGGCGCGGCTGGTGTGAATGTACGGGGGGTGAGGGGTTGTCTGTCATCGAATTCGTCCTTTCGTAGTGGTGCACTGATGCGTAGGTTCTTGAAACCGAGTTTGCGAGATCTTCCACTGCCGGAAGAGGACGACTGTCGCTCTTCAGCTGGTGGTGGAGGAGGCGGAGGTGGGAGCTGCATTTGGACTGGTCGAGGCGCGGGAGAGGCTGGATACATGTCGTCTGGCAGTTCCACTCGCAATCCTGCAGACATAGGACCAGGACCAGGCGTAGTTGGCGAAGGCAATGGCCACATGTCGGCCTGTCGAGGAGGGATGTAGTTACCGGCTCTACGTGGTGTAATAGGTGTCATAGGACTGGCGTCTTGTATGCTTTGGCCGTCTGGGCTTGGTGGGTAGATAGCTCTGTATGGACTCTTCGGTTGTTGTTCGAAATGTTGAGGCTCGGCTGGCGTAATCTGAACCCGCAGATTACGTCTCGAATCTCTTGGACTTTGCGGCAACGATATTTTAGGTACGGATAGTGTAGGAGGGCTTGGTGCGATGCTGTCTGGTGCCTTGTCAGATGGAGGTAGAGAAAGCTGGCCAGTCGACCTCTTAGCATCCTCATGAGCCATGACTGCCGCATACAGTCTCTCCAACTCAGCCTGTCGGCTCTCCCGGTTCTGAGCATCGGTTTTGTTGTCGAAAGAGTTTATCGAGCCGACAGCTGGACTGGGAGCTTCGATGGGACTTCCTGCGAAACTGCTTGCCTTGCTCAAAGCACTGCTTCTGAAGCCTTTGAAGGGCGCTCTCATCCATGATCTTTGACTGTATGCTGGCGAGAGTGGCTCGAAGTTCTTGTGCGGGTATTCCTGTTTGACCATTTCGATGTCGTACTTTGGAAGCTTCTCAACGAATCCTTGGGCTTTGTTCCGTGATCTTTTGCCCACCGTGACTAGAAGGATACCGACGACAATGACGAAGAGCAGATACGAAGCTATAACGGCGCAAATCTGAATTGGTAACTTGGATCTGTCGCGAAGGGAGTTTATGGACAGCGGTGGGCCACACTCCGGTGCCAAAGCAGGCCAGTTGTCGATATCAATGTCCCAGAAGCCGGTCTTGTGGAAACGATCGCAAGACAGAGTCGTCGAGGCTGGCTCTTTGGGGGTTGGAGTTCCAGATTGTGCGCTTGCGAGGGAGGACAGCAGGAATATAAGAGTTAGGGAGGCAGAAGATACCAACCCCATATCTGCAGTCGGAAAAGGCTCAGCGAGGATGTGGCAGGGTCTACGCTGGAGTGATATACAAGAATTTGCGTTAGGGTGGATGATAGGAGGAAGCCAAAGTTACGACAGTCACATTGACTGCCTTTAGGGAGGAAGACCAGGCCATCGTCTACAGCGTGATTGATCTGCAGGTCCCTGCGATTGTATGCGGTGGTGCTGTGTGAAGATTCAAGTTGGCGATACGATTGGAAGTTGACTTTGCGGGGCCCGTCGAAAGAGGTATCGCCTACTTTGGCCGACAACCCTCCAGCATTTCCATTGGGTCTCTACGCGCTCTCCCTCGACAACCACCTGCTTTAGCTTTCCAGCGCTTCGTGCCATCTTCTCAATCGTGGACCATGCTGTGAGACCCGCCAGAGTGGTTGATGTCTCGAACAGCTCAACACCAGAGTGCCGAGGATTGACTTCGCCTCGCGCGTCAACGCCAAATTCAAGCATCTTCATTGATGCTGGTTCGGATGATAAGAACACAATCGAAGGACAATCTGGCGACATCGACATCGACATCGACATCTCGATTATCTCTTGATTACGAGGTCAACAGTACCCGACGATGAATGGTAGACCTCAAGCAATAGGCATCAATCTGGACATTACACCAGCTTATATATATCGTTATTTCAATTCAATTACCATCCCTCCAACGCTCATCATATCCAGCGAGCGCTCCCGCATATCTCCCAACTCCAGCCTGAGTTCTCAATCGCATCGTCTTGGTATGCTCAACCATGGCAAAGTTCAAAACATCGCCTTTGGGATTCCATGACCGCGCAACATTGATATTGCCACGAGGATCACGGAACAGTCCGCGTGCGAAAATGGGATCGGGATGTTTGTCCAGCATACTGACAAAGTCGATTTCGACAATGTTGTTTTCCACTCCAGCAAACAGAGATGGCGAGCTTGGTGATGGCGAGGAAAGCGAGTACACTGGTGATTCAGTTGCGCGGTTTGCTGATCGTTGCCACCGCTGTGGTTGCTGCATTTGGTTGCGAGGGTTGAGAAATAAATTCCAATCACTCTGACCCGACTCGGAAGTCGAAATACTCAAGCTCTGCATGCGATCCGAAGTACTTCTTTCCAAGTTAGTATAGTGATAGACTCGTCCTCCTGTAACACGAAGATCGAAGAATTTGATGATGCTGTGACGAGAACTTCCAGCTGCCAGTCGCTCTCGCCCTAGAGTTTGAAGAGAGTAAATGGCGCCATCATCGGCAGGATCGAAGTAAGTTGAGACGTGATCTGATTTGCTTCTCATATCGTGAACTCTGATGATACCGTCATAGCAGCCGCTCAAAAAGACTTCACCCGGGGCGTGGCCAGCCGTGGAAGACCATGGGAGCGGCATGACAGGGTACACAGAGGTTGTCTTCTCCTTTGACGTGTCTGCACCTGGGCTGACCATGTCGATTCGGTCATCTCCGATCCAAGCATCTGCTTCCATGCTGAACTCTCGTATTGGATCCTTGCTCAAACCATCCATGCCGACTTGATAGATGTGAACGGGTTTGGCTGAGGGACCTAGACCTATTGCCAATAAATTGTCGGAGAGAAATTTGGTCGACCAGATCCGGTAACCTTTGCCTGCTTCTAGTACAGATCTTTCGCAGTATGGAGAGATACTTTGATGGTCTTCCGGTGCACTGTAGAGGTATTCAGGAACCTTGTATAAAACCATACTCGTATCTGCAAGGCATGCAGCAAGAACTTGTTGGTCTCGTGGAGAGACATCTGCAGACCTGACGTGCCGGCGGTGGGTCTCAAACACGGACCCAAGAGTATTGTAAGATGATCGGTCAAGCTCCAGATGAGACAAATGAAGCTTTCCTGACGCCGTTCCATGGATTACATGTTCAGTCGTTCCACTCGGATTCTCTGCACGGTACGGCCCGCTCAAAAGCTTCATACAAGTTATGTCATCCCTGCCCTCCATGGCCTTTGGAGGCTTGTAGGTGAACCATCTTGTCCGATGGCCATAATGATCGAGATAAGAGTAAGTGCCTCGTCGTTCAGGCGCCAGAGACTTTCCCATCTCCTTTACTCGCAGGACGAGCTCCGAGCCGGCGCTCCATGCAAGGACCTGCTTCCGAGCATCCCAGGTCGAGCCAATTGATTCCTCATAGCTATCAATCACGGGCTGGTAGCCCATTGTTTGACCTCGAGGTTTTCGCCATTGCGTTTTCAAATCTCTGTCTGGAAGACTAACGACAAAATTTGATGGTTCAACGTATCTGGCGAGAAATGCTTTCCGATCATAGTTTCTGGAAAGCGTGGTCATGGACTGCGCCGCTTCTCTCCAATGATCGCGTGCCGGCAAGGATGGAAACTGCGTTTGAACAAAAATCTTCCATCCTTCATCGTCGATGAATCTATGAAGGGCATGATTGCAGAGTGAGAGATGATGTACTGATTGAGCTGTTGGTAAAAGCGCCACAATCTGGCTTAGGAGTTCGAATGGAAGCTCTTGTAGCATGTCGTGGGAATTCAAGGTAGGCCAGCTTCACTCCAAGAACGAGTCCAGAGTTCGAAGCATTGTGATAGTGGTGAGATATGAAGTCGTGATTTACAACAAATGTTGTGGTTGTTGACTGGCACTGACGTCGCCGGGTTTCAAGCCTTTATTTAGTATAAATTTCAAATATACGCTATAACAAATAGGTATAGCGCCAGAGCTCAAAATAAGAGTCAGCCTCGTCCTCTCCTTGGCGATCGATGACTCCCCACAATTCACGACAGGAGTCACGATGTTTCCACTGTATCCAACGTCCAATTGAAGATATATATAATTGAGTGATATGCCACTTGGATCGTCCAGGAATAGCATACGTCATAAAGAAAGTATGGAGTTGAGAGCTTACACGATGTCGAAAAATATCTGGAAGCCATTACGGAATTAATAGTATACTCAAACAATCTCGCCTTCCATATTTATCCAAACATATCTCTAAAGAACCTAACCCTGATCCAACTAAACGCAGAGCAGTATATAACAAATCTTGGGTATATTGCAACAAAGACAACGTAGATGTACCATCAAATCAACCAGTCAGTCCTCCACATTGAATGGAACAAGCCATCTCCACACACTCTTCCAAACACAATCCGTTATCCAACAGTGAATAAATCTTCCATTCTTTCATGCCAAAAATAACCATGGCAGTAATTCTGCACAGTTGCGTGCGCTTCGAAGACATCTGTTTCAAGAGGCTAGATGTTTGTCAATAGCCAGAGACTTCTGCTTTACGGCTGGCCCAGGTGTTGAAATGACAGGAGTGGTAGGATGTGAGTTCGAACTGTCCTCACTGCTGTTGTCCGGAGTCAAGGAGGGAGCCTTACGATCGCGCGGGAGCTCTGCTTGCTTTGCCACCTGTGCCCAAGTCGGGGCCCGCGTGGTTTCCTGTTCGGCCGAGCTCACGTTCGTATCCTCCGGCTTCGGCTTCGGCTTCTGCTTGCGTGAGGCATTGGAGTTACGTAGACGCTGCGGCTGCGAAATCTTGTATGATCGCGGTGCGTTGATGGTGGCTTTGCCGTTCTCGCCATAGAACTTGTATTTCCAGGGACACAGAGTCTCGATGCGACCGACTTTGTCGTCAAACCCGTTCTTTCCATTCCGGAACATGGGCAGTATTTGAGCGACCTGGCTCTCTGCCAAATGGTAGAGATCCTGCATCTCAAACTCGTTGTATACCTGACCCATTGTGATGTCGTAACGAACCGGGTGGTCTATCACGATGGGCAGAGAATGGTCGATGATCATCTTGTCGACGTAGGCGCGGGTGTGGAGTACTGCACCGACATCAGGATGCTCGACCCAAGATGTCAAGGACCTCGTTTGGTCACAAAATTCTTTCCAACCTGGATGATTCTCCTTGTAATCCTGTCCAGGCATTCCAAACCGCTGAATCTTGTTGATGGTCTTGGCGGAAACCATATAATGTCCCGTAAGAGGAAAGAAACGAACCCACTTGATCCCTACGGCGTCAATCATCAAGTGGCCTCCCCACATGTAACGGCCCCTGAAGGTCTGTGGTTGGCCGGTCCATGGTCCAACTGGAAGGGGCATGTCTTCATCAGGGACCACCGCGTCAGGTGTGGCTTCCAATTCCATGAATGAGACATTGTGCTCCGCCATGGCCTCCGAGTTCGCTGCGTCAACCAAGTCTGCCGGATCCTCCGAGTCCACCATGAGAAGCAAAGTCTCAGACTTGAATGCGATTTCGCCTTTCCATTGGGATATCAGGGCCCCATCCTCAGAAGCCTGATCAATGTTGTCGTAAGGAAGCTCTTCCACCCAGTTCTGGCAATTTGGCGCGAGCTGCGGCCAGGAGAAGTCGCCGAACTTCATAAGGCATGCCAGGCACATCTGCTCGAATTCGCAAACGCAAATATCCATCTCAGACCCATCATTACTGAAGGCAGAGAACTGCGAGGCTTGGAACGAACGTCCACCCGCCAAGGCAAGGTCTCGCTTTTCCTCTTCTCCACCGAAGACATCCGTGCTGACTATGTTCATTCGTTGCCGGTAGAAGTGAGCAGGATCAATTGAATCTAGGACAGGATGCTGGGATGTCGTCGGACGTTGCTTGGAAGCCTCCCAGTTCGGTTGTATGCGTGACCACTCCGGGCATACTGGCGCAAAATAATCCTTTCCGTCTTCTTGGCGTGCAAGGAGTGTCCGTCCCAGAACACGCTCGTTCGGAAGAAGATAGGTTTGCGGAAAATGTTGGTGACAATTCCAATCACCACGCTTCGAGATTGCCACTTCACCATCCCATGGCTGCATCTCAGAAAGGTATGTTGCTGCATCAACGACACGCAGCTGGGTCCCTTGTCCACCGACTGTGTGAATCATGTCGAAATCCCACGACTCGCGATCGCCATTGCGGACCAGTGATTGAGGCCCATCATACCCGTGAACAATTGTCGCTCCTTCGCGATTTTTCAACGTATTTAATGGGAAACATTGCTTGTTGACGATTTGTACGCTAGCTTTCACGCCCAGATGCTTTCGATGGGAGTTTGCGAATGGTGCGCTGTATATAGTTTCAAGGTCCATCCCCATTTGACAATCCAAATAGTCTTTCCATTCGACGGGAAACTCTGCGCCAGCAGGCTGATAGGGGTCATGTCGTAACATGTAATCGAACTGCGCATTGACCAAAGGCTCGGTCAGTCGCAAAATGCAACGAGGGAACATATCTCCGAATTCGACCTCATAGCTGTACCGCTCTTGAACGTCTCTGGGCACACTGTCCATCGTGAAACCTGGTTTGAGGGCGGTGTAAGTGACAGGGCTGCTGCTACCAGATGTGATCATCAGCTGGTTATAGATCGGGAAGTAGTAACCCATTTGTGGTTTGTTGACATCAACCAATATGTACTGGACCTCACCCTCTTTTGCTTCCAAGAGCAAGCGAGATCCCTTAACGTTACGCAGTTGCCTTTGCAGCTCACCAGGTAGGCCTTCAAGGTTATGGCCGTCGCCCAACAGTCGTTGGGAGATAGTGTTCTCAGCCTTCAGGACTCGTAAGTCCTGCACAACGTGTATAGGTTGGTGGCCTGACAACTGCGCTTTCAGATCTGCCACCTGTGTCCTCAACTGCTGGTTCTCCATGTTGCAATCTTGTAGGAGTTGACCGCAATTGCGCAGGCGACCGACTTCACTCTCCAAGGTCTTGTACTGTGCTTCGCGAGCATTGGACAATTGTTCCTTGTGACGAATTTTGTCATTCAATTCCTCGTTCTCGCGCTGCTTGTTTTGCAGAAGGAACCGGCATTTCTGAAGGCCATCAACTTGGGTCTTCAATTGCTCATTCTCTTGCGCTTGGTCTTGCTGCAATTGTCGGTGGTCCTGGAGGTCACTGAACTCAGTCTCTAGGGCCTTGTGCTGTGCTTCGCGGGCATTAGACAATCGTTCCATGTCATGTAGCTCAACCATCAAGCCCTGAGACTTCTTGTCTTGCTCGACTATAGTCTCATCCCGTTCGACTATTGTCGACCTCAAACTGCGGATTTCAATACCCGCTTTCACTAGCATCTGCTCAGCCTCGTGCTTCTGGTTGGTCTCGAAGCTGAGCTGCTGGTGTAGTTGAAGTATTTGCGGTTGCCATGAGATCATAAAAGCATCACGTTTTGCTGGAAGCTGGACCGCTGTGAGAATTTGATGCTGGAGGGAAAAATCGGGTGGAGTTTTTGATGAGGACTTTTTCCCAGGCGAGGGCAAGGCTGGATTTGAAGCCGGTAGATGAGAATCTTGAGCCACAACGAGATACGGGTTCGCTGTTGTGGTTCGAAGGGTCGAGGACTGCGGCTGCAATATCTCTGGAAGCTTATCGAACTTGTTCATAACCTGCTCGGTGATTATGGTTTTGGCCTGATGGTTTGGCATGAAGAGCACGTCTAGCGAAGACATTGGTCCAGTATGCAAGTTCGGAGGGCTGTCCTGGATCATCGAATTTGATAGAGGTAATGAGCGTGGAATGACATTTCCAAAACCAGTGTTGGGCTTCTCCCAGCTTAACCAACCATGTACTGCTATAGCGACCGCCGCAGTCAACTCTGGTCCTAGTAACCCGAAGCCAAGTAAAGCAGTTGTCATGGCCTCGGCGTAGTAGGGATGGTCCTTGATGGATGGCTTGCCAATTGGACTGAGATGGAAAGAAGACATTGTGGTGCGTGTATGTTGTTGAGGTGGGTTGTTATGATAGTCGGCTACTTGGTTGTTTGGGTCAGCTATGCTTCTTGGAAGGTATTTGAAGCTTGTGGTAGGGTAGTAATTACCTGGAAAGAGGACTATTGCAGTAGCTTGTGTTGCCTTCAATTGTCTTGTTCTTGTGCAACGGGACAATGTTTGTAAAGGGGAGGGGGGGAAACGGTGACCGATGGTTGTCGAGGCCGGTATGGGTGGTATTAGGAAGAATCGAGTCGTTCTAGACTTTTGTGAGAGCTTGTTGAAGAGTGAGAGTTAGTGAAGGCTACGCTTTAAATGTACACTTCGTCGTGTTTCCATGACGGCCATTGCGTCCTGTGTTTGCATCTCCTGTCATGAGGTGCGTGATATATGTCTCTCCTTCTGTTACGTTTTGATTTAGCACGACAGCTTGAACACTGGTGTTGTGAAAGAGCGTGATCATCGAGGCTGCAGGTAGCAGCGCGTCGAATATGTCGATTGTTTACTCTACTCAACACTGAAAATAGTGCAGTACCTCGTCCACGATTAGTGGAGACAGAACGATATATAGATTATTTGGCCAACAATTGGCGCTCTCCGTCCTCCTCTTTCTGGGAGAATACAACATCTCAAAATCTCTGTTTATACTCAGGATGCTTGTTCATCGTAAAAGATTGATGTCGCACTGCGTTTCGCCGATGTTGACTGCAATAGACGGTGGTCTACAGTAAGCAGTATCTTTCAGAAGTAGGAAAATGAACAAGATATACAGCATTGTTACTGTTTTACAACTCAAAGACGCCTGAATGATAAAAAGCGATGTTTGCTTTTAAACTGCAATGAGATAAGGGACGCCGACTTAGCTTTACTCGCGATAATGATTTTCATAAATAACGCTCTCAAGACTGATATTTGTCGCCTAAGTTCAGAAGCGCGAGCGTATCGCGAATTTAAGAGGACATTATCGGTTGCCTTACATTCACCGTGGGCTCGCAGCGACAATCGTGTAGTCGCTGGGCGAGACTACAGCAAAGTGCACTGCCAGCCTCTTCCTGTAAAACAGAGATGCCAGGGATCAACTTCATCGCAGCCATTTGTGTATATATAAGTCGGTAGATGAGGTGAAGTGCGGGGCGAGTGCTTGCATGCAGAACGGCGGCGAAGGATATTCCTATTCTCCTCCAAAGAGCTCCACAGTGCCAAAGTTCGCAGCCAATCGGATTATAATTCGGTAAATGAGAGGTGAGGTGAAGTACGAAGGTAGTCTCGCGCGTCGCTGTCACGGAGTCGTCGCGATTGAGTGAGCGTGGCGGTAGTGACCGGCAAGAGATGTGACAAAACTATCACGAGTAGCGATTCCACTTGATACCGCGTCTGCGCCGTCTCTTAATGACTATCTTGAATTATGGTCGCTGCATTGATGGTCGTGGTGATGGAGCATGAGCGCGGCGAGGTTGGCACATGGTGTGGGGAGGCGCTCAGGCGTAGATATCATACTGACAATACCACTATGAAAACGGGGGTAGGATTGTTTGTCAAACTGGTTCACGATTATACCACTTTCATTAGGAATTATACCAATTCTTTTCGTAGATATCTTTATAAGGTAAACATGAGGTATCATGCCAACAAGGGAATAAAATATGCAGCGTCTATATATCCACATCTGCTACCAAGATCCAATATCCACAGAATATTTCCCTCCACATTCATCTTCCCACAAATTTCACTCTCAAACAACCCCCCTTCATCCGTCCCTCAAAAATGTTGCAACCAAATTCTGGGGCTATAAACACGAGACAACATGGAGTCAAAATGCACAAACCCTGCAAGCGAAACACAGTACTAGGTCTAGCCCAAGAAGTCTGCATTCGTGGACCCGAACCCATTTTGGATGCTAAGGGCTGCAGTGGTGGGAGGACCTTTGCCGATACGTTTTGATAATCATATACACGAGGTAGAGTGAAATCAGGCTTCTTGGTGTGCTGCATCCAAGGCCGAGCAAGTCACGCTTGGAAGGACCTGGATTTAGATACGAATTTTGATCCTTCCTGTTATCGGATTCGAGGATAAGGTTGATCACAAGAGGCCTGCAATCCTGGGAACCTATAAGGTGGTGCCACTTTCTTTGCTAATGGCTGCGATAGTGGGAAGTCCTCCTCATCCTCATCCTCAGCTTAAGACGCGTGCTCATAAGATGCGGTGTGCTCAAGCGAGTGATCAAGCTTTTCCTCAAGCTCAGCTCATTTGACTTTCAATCCTTGTATGGCGAGACCAGATTCTTCTTGCAACTTCTGCATGGAGTTTCTTGGGTCTCCAACCTCTTTCGCCGGCGGAGAACGTCCTCGTCTCGTCTCCCTACGCGGTGCCTCTCGTCTTCCAGTGCCTTCTGGAGATTGAGAATCGCCGAGAATTTCTCCCGCTCTTTCTGTGTGATTCTGAGCAACAGGCTCAACCGCTTCCCGTCTCTTTGGTTGCTGTCTGCAGCTCTACGACGATCTTGGTAGTCGTTGCGAAAGTTCATCCTCTGCCTTGCGGAGCCAATTCAAGGCACCGTTTTGGGATGTTGTAAGACGTCGCGAATGCAGCGGTTCCTGCGCCAACTTCACCATGTCAGCAGAACTGAGGCCTGTGGAAGGCAACCTTCGTAGCACAACAGTGACGTCTGTCTGTCGTTCCTGGCCGTGGGTGTCGAAGTCCTTTGAATACCCTGTAATGATTTTATGCGGGAACCCGAAGCAGGAGATTGATGTCACAGGGGAGTGTTCTGTACGACTGTGGTAGAGGCCTTTGTCGGCGGCTGTCTTAGACATGATGAAAAGGTCACAGCATCTGGTGAAAGTATCGTGAGAGAAGCTGAAAAGCTCTGGACCACGTTGGTAAGGGAGTGTTTGTGGGGTGCATCACTTCCAGGCCAGCGCGAGAGTCAGGGACTGGCAGCAGCAGCTACTAGTAGCATAGGTCCAAACGGAAGAGCCATCCCAGCTAGCACGTGTAGCTCTTCTTTGGCGTCAATGCGAACAATACCAGGCCAGGGCCAGGGTGGTTGGGGTCGGGGATCAGCATGCATCACCGTCCCAAATAATGGCACCTACCTATGATACCTTGCTGTGGTGAGCAAACAGAACAGAACAGCCCATCTCGCACGGCTGCATCTGAGGCGACTATCAGCGATTCATTGTCAGCAAAGCCATCAGGCGCTATTCGACCGTGAGGTGGAGAGGAAATGGCCAGTGATAGCGTCCCTTTCATCTAAGCGGAAGCCTTCTTGCTCTCTGTGAGGATGCAGTGCTGGGCATGTGTAGCGCCGGGCTGTGGCTTGACCAGGTGGTGTCCGGGTCGCTTCAGTTTGGATTTCTTCACGAGCATGAGACAGTGAAGGCGATCGGACCCCAGGTGTTCTTTGATCAGGTGTGAGGGAGGAGTGAGAGTGAGACAGTAGAAAAGCTTGAGATGTGGTTCCTTCAGGTATACCCGTCTCTATGTATCTTGGTGACGCCGTCTCCATGTATCTTGGTGACGGGTATAAGATGCATCAGAACCACCGTACCCGTAGGAGCTCATACAGCGAGGCTTCCTTCAATTGAGCGACCAGAGTGCCGTTCCAACACCACAAGTCCCTCGACTCGAGATGGATATATCTTCCATTGGTACCTAAGGTCCTCATCTCATTTGGAAAGTGTACTCGTAGCTCTACTGTGTAGGTAGTTCTGCCAGAAGGATAGGGTCCAACAGCGGTATCCATCTGACGAATTAAACCCCATGGCCGTTGCTTTTGCCAATTTCATTCGACTAGCCATCCATCCATCTGTGCTCAGGCTCAGGTCACTGCTCGCTCTCCTGAGAACGTTGACGTTTCCCTCAAGAGTCTCCATCTGGCCTGCGCTCATCCTCGCAACCCCAGCACTGTCACTGTCATTCCAGAGGTGCGAAGAGCTGCCTGTGCAACATTAGACTATCACTCCTCCACCTCCCCCTTCTCCTCGCCCCCGTCGCCGTCGCCGTCGCCATACGCCTTGCCTTGCTACCAACGACCCGCGCTTTCGCAAACTTGAACCCAGGAAACAAGATTGGCCTATTTACGCCACAAAAGCCAAGGCCCACGCACTTAACCATCCCATTGACCCATTCCCATTATAGCAAAGGGCAAGACAACAACGGTACTGCGACCTTCTCCTTCTCACTTCTTCCCTTTGCACTCCTCCCAATTACTTCTCCAACTCGAGTCCCCGTTGCCGACGAAAGACGGAGTCTCGATATTCGCCGCCATCCGCACGCGATCCTCGATACTCAATCACCATTTCGCTTGGCTGTGGCGATCCGCGGCTTGAACAGACGCGACTCAGCAGCCTCCTCCCCCCTTCGACTTCATCTCATCGCTTGCCCTCTCACCAACGCCTGACCTGCTCCATTGCCCTGCAGTTTGTGATTGTCGCAGTACCATGAACGGTAGCATCCAGCCCACGATAGACGAAGGAACCCTCGATCAAGCATCTCATTTAGCCGCCGGTGAAGGTACGACCAGGACCTTGAGAGGCAATTGCGACACCTTGCGCACGTCGTTGCACGCAGACTTGATCAATTGCTAACTAACTACTTCCTGCAGAGCGCAAAGCCTCCTCCACTTCTTCGCGACGTCTTGTCCCTAGTCGAACTTCCTCTCGTGGCCCTTCCACTGCAGACCTAGGCGAGAAGCGATCAGGAACCGATAGCACTTCCAATTCAGACGTGCAATCGCGACGGAAACGTGCTAATCTTGAGCTCCCGCCGTCCACGGCCTCAGCGGACCCGTCGTCCCAGAGCCCACTCAATACAGGACTGAGCGGAGAGACTTTCCAAGGATCGTCGCACAGCGTCAAACTCGGTTCGAAAAGCTCCAAACGGAGTCTAGCTAGCAAGAGGAAAACTAGAAGCTTAGCTAGTAGCAGAAACGCGGCTCACGCTCACGCATCAAACAACATGTCAGAGAAGAAGCAGTCAAGGACGCCAGAAAGCGGGTCTCCTAGGGCGTTGACCGAGAAAAGGAAAGGGCCTCCGAAGTTTCTCTCGTTTCTATGCTGCGGGCCAAAAGGTACAGAGGACGATGAAAGCCTTGCCGCAAAGCCAATCACAGCGAGACCAGAAAGGAATTCGGCTCCTTCACCACAAAAGCCTGAAGCCAGTACAGCCGATTCGAGCACGGCTGGGTCGAAAGAGCCAATGAATGAGAAATCTACTTCCACCTCTCCCCCAGCCGACAACCCTGAAAGCAGTGCTGCCACACCAGCGATCGCCATCGACAGAACTCCTTCCAATCGAGAAAAGGCACAACCTCCATTGTCTGGGCAACCCGGCGCTCTCGATACTGATGTTCCTGCGACTACAGCTACAGCTTCAGTAGCACCAGATATCGAACTCATAGCCCCAACACCAGTGTCGCCGGACGAGGTCACACCCGCCGAGGAGCAATTAATACACGACCGTACACCTGAGCAGGAACAGCGCGATACTGACATCGAAATGACTGACTCCGGGCCAAATGTGCCCATTTCACCAAATGAAGTTCAACACAATGAAGGACAACAAGGAGAAAGCGGAGAGCCACTCCACAAGGACGCTTCCCAGGTCACCGTAGACCTGCCGCCACCTCCGCCGCTCGAACAGCGACACCCGACAGTGGTTGAACAAATAGAGCATCCCGAGACTGCTGGAAGGCACGAGAACACGAAATGGCTATTGCCAGTGATGCGACCAGAACACAAAGGCAGGAAATGCTTGGTACTCGACCTGGACGAGACCTTGGTCCACAGCAGTTTCAAGGCATGTTTGTTTGTTCGCTGACTCGACACCTGCTGACCAGTCCAATCAGATTCTACATCAAGCCGATTTCACGATTCCTGTCGAGATCGAGGGTCAATACCACAACGTCTATGTCATCAAAAGACCTGGCGTCGATCAGTTCATGAAGCGTGTTGGTGAACTATACGAAGTAGTGGTCTTTACAGCTTCGGTGTCTAAGGTAAGACTCTGGAGCATGCTTTTATCCTGCCTGCTAATTCCTCCAGTACGGAGACCCCTTACTCGACCAACTCGACATACACGGTGTCGTTCACCACCGGCTGTTCCGCGAAAGTTGCTACAACCACCAAGGCAACTACGTCAAGGTATGCTGAAGCCAATCTCTGTGTACTAAATTCTGATGCTTAATCCACTTCCAGGATCTTTCACAAGTGGGCCGCGATCTGAAGGACACTATCATCATCGACAACTCGCCGACATCCTATATTTTCCACCCGCAACACGCAGTGCCCATCAGCAGTTGGTTCTCAGATGCTCATGATAATGAGCTCCTAGATTTGATACCCGTTCTCGAAGATTTGGCTGGTTCTCAGGTTGCCGATGTCAGTCTCGTTCTCGATGTGTCTTTATAGCGCCCACACATCACGCCTTTGAGCCAGAGGCCTCTTTCTGGAATTCAGAACACGCCTCAATTTATTCTTGAAACATAGAGTATTGTCTAATATCGACCCCATTCTTTCTCAGCATCATGAACGGAGTTTCTGCGACAGCATTCGATGCATCAAAATACAGCGCGTTGACGGCACACTTCTTTTGTTTCCATGCAGCGCATCATACATTTTCTTTAGAATGTATTCAATAAGTTTTGAGGCAGCAAGGAACGGGGACCCAACATCGAGTACTGTAAGAAGCCCGAAAAGGCACCAAAAAGGGTGAATTCCGGTCGTTTTTCAGTAGGAAAAAGGATGAGGAGGCAGAGCCTTCGCAGTCGTCTCTCACTTTTCAAAGAAACAGGCAGGGCATGACATCCTATTTTCTTGGCTAGTATCGTCGATGGGTGGTTTGTCTCCCTGGTTGGTCGGTTGTTTGTCGAGGACCGCAGAAAAAGTCTGTCTCGAGCGAGCAGCAGCACGACGCTTCTCTCGAGTAGGCCCCAATAGTTTACTCGTTCTTTTCCTTTGTCTTGGAGATTCTCCCGATTTCTTTTGTGGGCACCCTTGTTTTCTTTCGATATCCAGGCCAGTTTATTATTAGTTTAGTCTTCTGAGGAGGGGAAAGTACTGGGGAGGGTCATTGTAGAGACCGTCTCTCTTTGGGAGATGAATACACATTGGATTAAACTGATGATGGTGAACTGTGTCTGCGATGTATGACTTTTCGACGCGAATGGAGAGAATTCGTCCGCTTCCGCCGTCAACCTTATACGCCAACATAAAGAAGTGCAACACGAGATGGATTTTGATGAATTTCTGGCGAGCTGAATGACATTCAGCAGTTCTCCAGAAGTCTAAAAACATCGATAGTAGATTGAAGATGAGATACTCCCTGCTATTTTAAGATGGAGGGACAGGCCTGGCCTGGATTTGAGATGGATGCTTTGCTTCTAGATGGTGTCCTACCTTGACTTTTCTCCAGAGCAGGTACAGAGATTCGGGTTTATTCAGATATGATCGTAGCCTTCTGTGAACCCACTGAACGAGATATTTTGCACATGACCGCATTGAATCAATCGTGTTTGATGGCTTATTCTAGCTTGACCCACTCGTCTCGAGTCGCGTGAAAGACCAACGCGCGCTCATCCAACACCCAAAGCAAAAAGATCTCGGCGTCAATTCAACACCCCCCAATCGTGATGTAAACAGGAGTCGACTTACGACTGGGCGCCTACAGAATTAATCTTTCATCAGACACTTTTCAGCCTGAGCTCAAACAAAACAAAACAAACCGCTCGCGGGTTTCCACCAAACCAGAGGTGGGCTACTCTACAGCCAAACCAACCGGGAGCTCAAACGAGACGCCGTGTTCTGAATTCCACATCATGCCCGCCGCGACGCGACGACGATCGAGCCCAGGCGTCGAGGAGGAGGAGCTGGAGGACCAAGAGATGGAGGAGGAGTCTGGAGCGCGACTTCAATTCAAACAACCGCTCTCGTGGCGAGCAGGAAGGCCGATAGCTGTTGCGGATCTTTTGCGCCGCCTCGAAACTTTGTCCAAGGAGCTGCAGACCTACGATCAGGACGAGGTGGAGAAGGACTCATTGGCAACAGTAGCTAAAGAACTGGTCAGCCAACAGCTCATTGCGCATAAAGACCGTGGAGTCAAGGCATATGCGGCCGCTTGCTTGGTCGACATCTTCAGATTATGCGCCCCTGATGCGCCATACACGGGAACTCAATTGAAGGTGTGTCTATCTGGTTGACTCAATTACACACATTCTTATGACTATCTAGGATATCTTCACTCTCTTCGTTCAATTCATCTTCCCAGCGCTGGCCGACCCGTCCCACCCATACAATGGACAACATCTGCATGTTCTCAAATCATTGGCCGAAGTCAAATCCATAATTCTCCTCACCGATACCCCGGGTACAGCTGCCATAATGGAGACTCTTTTCAAGGAATGCTTTGATGTCTTGAGTGGTCCAGCAAAGGGGGATTCAGGAGAAGAGCTTAGCAAGAATGTCGAACATCATATGACGGCTGTACTTTCCACACTCATCGATGAATCGCCACAGCTGCCAGACGAGGTCATCCAGACTGTTCTCGCACAGTTTTTACGCACTAGTCCTAAGGTTGCGACAAATGGTACCACTAAGGGCAAGAAGGGCGCAAAAATGGAGGAGGCGCAGGGAACGCTGACCCTCAAGGAAGCACCACCTGCGTACAACATGGCCAAGAATATCTGCAACTCTAATCAGGAGAAAATGGCACGCTACATCAGTCGATATTTTAGTCAAGTAATTCTGAATTCGTCGACTGCTTTCTCGAATGGCATTTCCACGAACGGCAAAAAGGGAAAGAAGCGAAACACCGATGATATGGATGATTCGGGAGATGAGCATGTTTCACAGGACATGGAAGATACGCGGAAAGCGCATGATTTGCTTCGTGAACTCTGGCGAGCTGTCCCTTCCATTTTGCAGGAGATCATACCATCTCTTGAGACAGAGCTCAACACCGATGATGTTCATCTGCGCCAATTTGCGGTGGAGACGGTTGGAGACATGATTGCTGGCATCGGGCATGCTGGAGCGCCAGTGCCCACACAATTGAATCCCGCTGCCTATCCATCTCAGAGTTTGCTGGATCCATCTGAAAAGCCACAGGTTTTCAACTTTCTAACGACGCCCTCCTCGCCAATCGCTTTCATCTCACGCTACAATACCACTTATAAAACCTTCCTCGCTCGCAAAAACGACAAGTCCGCAGCTATTCGTGCGGCGTGGGCGACTGCTGTGGGAAATATCCTCCTGACGTCTGCAGGCGGTGTCGGCCTCGACTCTGAGCAAGAGGAACAGCTTTCAAAATGCTTCGCAGAGAGTCTGATAAATATCGATGAAAAAGTGCGACTTCAGGCCATCAAAGCCATCGAGCAGTTTGAGTTTGACGATGTCATTGAAAAACTTGGCAGGAAAGGTGGAGTGAGCGATCCTGGTTCTATTCTGGCGAATCTCGGGGAGCGCGTCAAGGATAAACGACACAGTGTACGCACTGAGGCTATCAAGCTGCTCGCAAAGATATGGGGTGTTGGCGCCGGCGCTATCGCCGAGGGCAGGGAGCGTGTGGCGTCGTTGTTGGGCGCAATACCATCCAGGATCCTTGATGTCTACTACATCAATGACTTGGAGCTCAATGTCGTGGTGGACAGGGTGCTTTTCGATTCTCTCCTACCACTGAGTTACCCTCCCATCAAGGTCAAGACTCAGACCAACGGACACTCACAACGTATCAAAGATAGTCAATCCGGAGGCAGTGGTGAAGCTGCAGATCCCGACAAGCTGAGGACAGAGCGAATTCTCGTACTCATCCGTGATCTCGACGAGCGAGCGAAGAGGGTGTTTTTCTCCATACAAACCATGCAAACCAACAACGCAGCCTTTTTGGAGGGGTTCCTCAAGCGATGCGAGCTTTATAACGGTGGAGTCGTCGAAGGAGACGAGATGAGGGTCAAACAAGACCTTCAAAAATTGATCGATTACATGACAGTCAAGCTACCGGAACCCAAGAGAGCAGCTGAGGATTTATGGAAGTTTGCAAAGTTACATGACCGTCGAAGCTATCAGCTCATGCGATTTTGTACAGCCGTCGATAGCGACTATCGAAAGGTCAAGAACTCGATCAACGAACTGACTAAGCGGATCGATGACAATATTGGGAAAACCGCCACTCTTTCGGAAACCATTACCACCATTATCTATCGTGCAAGCTTGTTGGTTTATAACAAAAGTCATGTGCCTGCCATCATCGCATTCTCGCGGACAGACGAAAAGGGACTAGGCAAGGCCGCTCATGAAGTCCTCATGGAGATCTCCAAGAACAAGTCCGAGGTCTTCAAGTCTCATGTCGCTGATCTCTGCAAGTCCCTCGAATCCGAAGCACCAACAGCAAAGAAACCAAACAATCCTGGTGCAGTTCAAGATCTCAAGGCTTGCGCAGAATTCGTCCGCAAGTTTCCCAAAGACATTCGAAAAGACAGAAAATTCATCCAAGCGATGCTTAACTTTGTTGAGCACGGCAATCCCCCGGAGGCCGCCAAATATGCAGTCTTCATTATCCTCAAGATCGCAGACAAGAAGGAGATGTATGTCAAGGACATCTTCAAGCAATGTACGACTGGTTTCAAGTATGGAGAGGGGAACTTTGTTACACGACTAGCTGCGCTCAGTCAATTGGTATTGCTGGGCGCGGAGTCGATGGACATCTCGGAAGCAGATCTCGTCACTACTATTGCCATCACCAATGTCTTGATAAACCCCGACGCAACGCCCACGCCAGAAGAAGGAGACAGCGATCCAGCTTGGACGGACGACATGGACGAGAACTGTGCAGCCAAAGTCTGGGCGCTGAAATGCTTGGTCAATCGTGCTCGATCAACAGATCCGAGTGAGCCTGTTGACGAGGCTGTGAAACCCGTCTTCCAGTTTTTAAACACATTGATTCAGAAGAACGGACAAGTTTCAAAGGGTAGACGGTCACCCTTAGCACATATGTCGCGACTCCGCCTCGTCGCTACAGATTTGCTTCTCAAGATGTGCTGTGAGAAACGCTTCGAAAAGGCTCTGGCTCTGAGTGCGTTCAACAGCATGTCAACTCTCGCTATGGATCCCAATGAGCACATTCGATCTGGGTTTGTGAATAAGATCAGGAAGTACCTTGGTCAAGGAAAGCTACCTCCAAAATTCTATGCTCCACTCTTCCTGCTCGGTCATGAACCAATTCCTGCCATCAAAGAAGGCGCGGTCACTTGGCTCAGGGCTCGCGCTGCCAATTTCGCTCGGGCCAATGAGACCGTCATGGAGAGCGTTTTCGCGCGATTACTCAGTTTACTTGCACATCACCCAGATTGGGATCCAGTTGACGCGCTTGACGAAGGGACGACAGAAGCGGACCAAGAGGCAGAGCTCATTGAAACATTGAAGATGTTCATGGTCTTCATCGTCTTCTATCTGCAATGTGTGGCTACACGCGACAATATCAGTCTCATCAACCACCTTGCTCAACGATGCAAGGCCGTTCAAGATGGCATTGTCGACCCTTCGAAGGCAGACCTGCTGGCGAAGATGAACGAGAGGCTGTACATGCTCAGTGATCTCAGCGTGGCAGTGATCGAGGCTTATAAGGATGAGAAGGGATGGACTCTGCCGGTTTTCCCAGGAAAAGCGTCCATGCCGTACGGTATTTTCAGGAAGATTCCTGATCATGAGACTGCGCAGGCGGTAGCGATGAGGAATTATATTCCTGATGCTTTGCGTGAGGATATGGATGTTCTTGTGCGAGCTGCTTTGAAGAGCAAGAAGGTATGTTCAACAACGCTTGTACAGTGGGGCAGCATAATTACGGCGTCCCCTATCGCGGCTGAAAATAGTTCCTCATATTCAGTCTGGGATCGACATGGATGATGTTCTGGCAGGCTTTTAAAATCAGCTTGCCAGAAATCTATAAATATCCAATCGATTCAAGGGACTCTATTTCGACAGCCATATCATTGAATTTCTGGCAAGCTCACGTCGATGCTTGCCAGAAATGCATCGATATTGGTCTGGGATTGAGGGATTCAATGTGCAAAGTTTACTAACGTCTGCGCAGCGCAAGGTCGACCACCCCGAAAATCGGGCAAAGAAGCGGACTAAAGGACCTGACAACGAACGCAAAGTCGCGAAGAAACCTGCCAAAACTACCACGACTAAGACGCCAAAGAGCAAAAAGAAGCGCAGCGATGAATTTCTCTCGTCTGACCCGGCAGCGCCATCGAGTGACCGCCGTCGCAGTGGACGCGCAACTGTACACAAGAGCTACATGGAAACTAGTGATGAAGAAGAGGCTATGGAGGATGCTGCAGACAACGAGGGCGACGAAGAGATGGCTGATGCTTCTGAAGCCGGGTCTGACTTGTCTGCCCCGCCTGCGGAAACTGAGGCTGAGCTCTCGGTCGAGCCAGAACCGCAACCTGCTTTGCCGATCAGAAAGGTTCGTGGGAAGGCGCAGCAAGCCGAAACTGTCGTTGTTGAAGAAGCAGAATCTGAGCTCTCTGATGTGCCCGAGCCCGAGGCTGAAGTCGAACCCGAACCCGAACCAGTACCGTCGGCTAAAAAAGGCCGTGGCAGACCAAAGAAGGCAGAACTGGTCGTGGAAAAGGAATTGGAGGAAGAAATAGATCCCGTGGTAGTCGAACAGAAATCGTCACCGCTGGTCAAGAAAGGTCGCGGCAGAACGAGGAAAGCCGAACCTGTTGTGGAAAAGGAATCTGAGCCTGAGCCTTTTGTTGCGCTAGAAGAAGAGACAGCACCTTCAGCCAAGAAGGGGCGTGGTAGGCCGAGGAAATCAGAGCCTGTCGTCGAGACAGAGGTGCAGGTGGGAGAAGAGGCAGCACCTTCAGCCAAGAAGGGCCGTGGTAGGCCGAGGAAATCAGAGCCTGTCGTCGAGACAGAGGTGCAGGTGAGAGAAGAGGCAGAGCCTGTCGTGGCTGAAACGAAATCATCACCTCCGATCAAAAAAGGCCGCGGTAGGCCGAAGAAGGCGGGAGCGGATGTCGAGGAAGCAGAAAAGGAGGTTGAGCCTGTCGTCTCGGAGCAGAAATCTTCACCTCTGGCCAAGAAAGGCCGTGGTAGGCCGAGGAAGTCGGACGTTCTTCTTGAGGTGGTGGAGGATGGAGCATCAGTACTAGAGACTCCAGCTGAGCCCGATACAACGACCCGATCATCACGCACGACGCGAAAGCGCGAAGCACCCATTGTAGAGATCTCAGGAGACGAAAGCTCGGCGTTATCAGAAGAGGAGGAAGAAGCCGATTCGCCACCCACCAAATCGAAGGGCAAGGCAAAGGCGACACCGCAGAAGCCATCACCAAAGACGACAAATGGATCTACAACTAAGAAAGACAAGGTCGAGAAGGCGCCGTTGAAGGCAAAGACTCCTGTCAAACCTGTTGCTAAGGGTGGTGCTAAGAAGGCCGCTGAGAGTCAGACGAATGGGCGTGCTACTAGGGGGAGAAAGACTAAGGATAAGGATGCTGGGTTGTACGATATGCCCAGTGGTTCGGAGTGAAGGAAGGCTGTAATGGAGGATCGTCGGTGTGGGAAATGCACATCCCATCATTTTTTTTTTGACCGGATGCTGTGTTTGTGTGAACGTACCTGGAGAATGCGCGTGGTGCCTTTTTTTCTTTCCCCTTTAGCATGCAGCGTTCGGCACGGTTGATGGACTTGTTCAACGCGACATTTGAGACGCTGATGGAAATGAAGGGTGTTTTATTTGTCTCTCTCGTCGGGAAATGGATCGCCGCTTTGCTACCGCGCGTTGGTGGGTTGGTAGGTATGCTGGATAGATGGTTTTTTTTTTCTTCCCCTTTGTGATGCTGGGTGTTTGGTAATTAGCAAGGGGTTAATTTATGTCGTGGAGCGTGGATAACGCCGAATGGGGTCTTTGATGATTGTGCGCTGTGTTTACTTTTTGTGTCTTTTGGGTTGTGCTGGTTTGACCGGCTCGATTGCTGTTGGTTGTTGGGGATTCGGTGGGATGGTGATTGTGTTTTTCTTGTTTTCGTGTGTGTCTTTTTCTTGGACTGGGGAAGTGAGATACGGGTTTTCTTCTTGGGAAAATCGCTTTGGATATGTAATTCTGAGACTGTGGATTCTTGCTTTTTTCTGGTGATATGTCTAGCGTCTATTACTGGGAGGTATTTCACTGCTATGGCTTATATGGGTTGAGAAACCTACTGATGAGGATTTGCACTTGATGCATAGTTTTGGTAAGGAGCGCGCGTTGTACGTTTATTTACTAATGAACTTTTTAGACCGGGTTTTGTCTGTTGCATAAGCGAGGTTTTGATAATTTTTCGGGGATGCCAGGGATGGGATGGGTGGTTAGGAGGTAAGTTATGCTTTATAGACCTGGGGTTTAGAAAGGAGGATTTACGATGTCTGCTTATATTGAGATTGTCCAGGAGGAGAGATGGAGCGGTGTTCAATGTGAATCCCTCGAGAAAAGAGGAGAAGGGGAAAAGATCCTATAAGAAGGAAAATATCGAATCCATCTCTTGAGAACAGAGCTATTGACTTTATTGATATAGATCTTGTGTCCAGCTAGGTTCAGTTGTGGAATCGTGGGATGAACCACTCGTGTGGAAGCGGTGATTTGAAGACAAATGCCAGTGCGAAGAAAAGGTTTGGCCAACCGTTCAGCACCCGAATTCCTTTCGAAACGCCATCTTATTCCCGCAAGCACCTCCGTCCTCGAGGTTGCGTCTCGTGACAAACCAGAGTTGCCATCCACTGTACGTCGCAACAAAATTGCAAGCCACTCCAGCGATGCCGTATACTCCGCCTAGACGAGTTGTTGAAATGATTCGATTCTCAGCATGCCAGAATGCCCCACAGTGTAACTGGCCCTGCCATCTTTCGAACTCTCAGTACGCGTTCTTCTCTTTTTTCATGCCGTATCGGTACTGACCTCATCCATGGGTACCTCTTGCTTCACGACCGCTGCTGGTGTAGCCACCTTTTTCGCTGGACCTATGTATCCAAATTTATTCTCACTGACACTGAGTCCAACTTCGCGTCCGGCATCAAGACCCTCGGCGTCGTCGCAAAGATCAAAACTAGCTTTGTCTCCTGCAATCGCTGCGGCACGTCCTGATACAAATTAGCAACGAGGCAATCTTACAGGGACGCGTTGGCGTCGTTAACATACCAATGACATTCTCGTCCGCTGCCATTCTCATCAAAACATCCGTGCAATCGCTCACCTCCGCCATCTTTAAACCGATCTGCTCCATGTATTCCCAGAATGGTCTAGTCATTGGTGTTTTGACATAAGTCGGTGCGATCAGATTGCACCGCAGAGGAGGCCCCTTTTCACCCATGATCCATCTTGCACCCCTCAATGCCCGGAATAAACCTCTCACCGCCCACTTTGAAGTACAGTAATCGAGCACCCCGGTCATGGAAGTGTATCCCCCCATACTAGCCACAAAGATGATTTGCTTTTCCGAGTTAGGCCGTCCAGGATGCTTTTTGAAGTAGTGCATGGCCAGATGTGCTGAATTGAAGACAGCATCCAGGTTTATGTCTAGGACTTTCAGAGGGAGTGGTTCTGGATCTCCGTTCTCGTTTTCTTTGGCTCCATCAAGCCAATCCCGAATCCCGAGGTTGGAAATTCCAGCGGCCGGTATGACAATATCGAGGGTGTTTCCTGGGGAGAAGGCGACGGCGGATTTGAATGCAGAAACTAGGGCGTCCCAGGAGCACACGTCGCAGTGGATAAATTGGGCCTTGTGCCCTGCTTCTGTAACTTTTCGAACGGTCGACTCTGCTTCGGTGGTATTTATGTCGGCAATGGTAACATAGACGCCTGCTTCTGCGAGAGCGATTGCGATGCCTTGGCCTATTCCTGTTGCGCCGCCGGTGATGAGAGCTGTCTTGTTGTTCAAGGAAGAAACGTCGTACTTTTCCGAGAAGTCAATCCTCTCGCCTGATTGCTCTGGTTCTAGAGGACCTCGTTGTTTGCGTTCTGCTGTCATTGTGTTGATAGATCTGGTTGGGAAAATGGGGATCAGAAAATGATACAAGAGCCCAAGATTTGAATCAGATATTGTTATGAAAGACTCGGGATTTATTATCACCTATAAAAGATACAATAACCAATATCTGCTCCACGGCCGAGAGCACGGAGGCATCCAAGCTTGTCGGAACATACCTTAAGTTCACCCCATTCCGCGAGACAAATCTTCTCTGGGAGTCTCCGAAGGACGTGAGCTAGCAGTTCTTCTCATTGTTCTCGCAGTCGTCGGGAAAATACACCTAGTAAGTAACGGCCCACGGGCTGGGCGTTCAATGAAGCCGGGAGGTCTTGCGATTTGTGAAAGCGTAGCGAGGATAGATGCCGAGGTCCTACCTTCTACGGGCGGACTATCGAGCCTCTTTTGTGATATCGAGAGTGCTGTATATATTGAGCAAGATGTGGCCACCGAATGCGAGCACTTGTGGAACTTCGTATGTCGTCGTCTCCGCGTTCATGGGGTGAGTGTGATATTAGATCTCGCTGTTGTAGACACTTGTTCGGCAGCACAATCACGTTATCGATATTGTCGATGCAGAACTTGGGAGCTTGAATTGGGATTGAAGACTTGAATTGAAAAGATGGAGAAGAGATGGAGTCAATGGTATTCGGACTTGGAAGGAAAAGCAAAAGAGAATTTGATCACATGATGTTCAAATTGGGGGGCATCTCTACAGGTACTTACTAAGTACTTAGTAATAATACTCGGTCGGCGAGAGAATCCCCGTAGCTTGGCATTCCGCGCTTATACGTATACATTCACGATCATTTGCCTCGCTGGGTATACATTCATGGCATTCACCTCGTTCGTCACTTCTACTATCAATCCACACCTGTACCCAGTCGCTAATTCATCCACTCTCTCATGCCCTTTATCTTCAAGTGCTCCACGAATTCCGCGTCCTCCTCACCAAGATGGTTGCCCACAACGGGGGGATACAGCAGCTCCAGAGGGACTTCCCTTACTTGACACTGCGTATCAGCGGCGCAGGTGCCCATAGGAGTCAGCTCCACGATGTTGCCGTCACCGTACTCAGGTGCTGTTAGCACTTTGATCATCTGCTCCGCGATAATCTCAGGCGTCAAGCCGACATCCGTTGGCAGCAATCTGTTCTTACAGTATTCTTGCTGGGTCATTGGAGTATGAGCCATGCCTGGCGTGACGGCTGAGTTTCGGATACCCAATGCGCTGCGGAGTCGCCCGGTACTCTTGACGAAGCTAACAATGGCGGCTTTGGATGCAAAGTAAAAAGGACACTGCATGAGATGGACGTATCCACCAGCGCTGGCCAGCCAGAGGAGGTTTCCTTCGATCTTGTTTTCTAGTCACGCTTGTCAGCACGCGGAATTCTGGAGAACCGACATTGCTGATGTCGGAAAGTGAGAACATACGCGACCAGTAATCAACTGCAATCTGTGCCAGCCGAATGGGCGACATAGTGTTGACAGCGAAGGTCTGATACACTCCTGGGTTGCAATCTGCCGAGTCTACAGCCAAAGAACTGTGATCCGGATTGAACCAGAAGCTGCTGGAGGGAGGCTCGAAGAGACCAGCGCCGTTGACAACAATGTCGACGCGGCCGAACGTTTCCACCGCACCGTCAAACAGTGTCCGCAACTGAGCCCAGTCAACAATATCGGTTTTCATGAACACAGCCGAGGGTTTCTTGTTGGCCTTGTCTGAGGATGGAGGGTGAGGGTACTGAGCAACAAGCTCCTCGGCCTCGGGTCGAAGTCGCAAGTCAGCGAGGACGACAGAGGTGCCAGCCTGGAGCAGCAGCTTGACCGTGGCGAGATTGATGCCAGAGCCAGCTCCTGTTACAACGGCGATTTTGTCCTTGAGGTCGTAAGGCTTGACCCAAGCTGGGGTTTCGGCATTGATGGCTGAACCCATATTTGAAGAGAATGGTGACGAATGCAAAGATTGAGGCAGGAAGCATACAATTTCTCGCTCAGAAGGTTGGGCTCGCTCAAGAAGATAAGTCCACCTGAGACTAAGAGGGCAACTGAGATTTATATAGGTACAGTGGGTATCAGCTCGTAGTGCAAGGTGCAGTTACAGCTGCAAGCATACACGATAACGCACGAGGTTGCACAAAATGTGTGCCTGGCTAGTGGCTTTGATCCGGCTGACCGAAGGACCGCCACTGCATGGGTCGGCCTCTCTGCTGGAAGATCTCAGGAAAGCCTCGCATAATGTGGATACCTGCGAAAGCAACCACTTTGCTCCGAGGAAAGAGCAACGATCGATAACAGCCACAGCGGCGATGTTACTTCGTGCCTTTTTCTCTCCATGGGTCATCCATGGCCATTCAAAATACTCTACTATTGCGTTTTCTGGAGCTGTCATCATCGAGCAACTGGCAGCGGCCACCACATTCCGCTCGTTTGAGGTTGTGGGTGAAATCAAAAGTAAAGTTGCCTGCAGCTCGCCTAAACACGTTCTTTCCCGACCCGTTGAGCGGGACGTTTTGCTGGGGTCTACCAGTAGCTCTCCTGTCTCCACTCAAGCTTTTGCGGCACGGACGTCATCTTTGAGGAATTCAATGATTGCTCGGGCTGCGAGGATGGTGTTAGCGAGGAGGGTATGTTGCACAATGCGCTAATCTTTGAGCTCTTTCTTCTCCTTGCATTCTCTCCTTGCACTTCCTCTTTTATGCCTCGCAAGTTCACTTTTGGCACCATCTTGATTTTGAGCGTGGAAAGAGCGTTGTGAAATGAAACCAGGGAAATATTCGACGCTCGGATGGGCAATCTGGACATAGAGCTGGACAACTATGATTCTTTGCCAATATCAAAGAGACGGGTCGGAATCGTGGATGGGATAGAACATGTTTCTTTTGCTACTTATGAGGAGAACTCTAGGCTGATACAACGCTAGGCCTGATTGTGAATATCACTAACGTTGAGGATTTCAAAATCCGGCTTTGATGTTGATCGACAACATGGAACAAAATCCTCTGAAGTGCAATCTGGTGTAGTGTTCGCTTGAATTTCGAGCCTGTGTTGCAGGAGAAAAAGGCAGATACTAGAGCTCAAAATGCTTGGAGAGAAGTCAGAACGGCTTGCCGCTCGTCTCAGCAGAAGGTTCATTCAGTTCTTTTGGAATGATTAATACAGGAACTGATAAGCGAAGCAACTCCAGTAAGGTCTACCCCTCGGAGAGGAGACGCGACTTGTAAAAACACAGAAGCGAGAAGTGGGACAAAAGTGGACTGCCTCTTCGTGGCAAGGAGATCTCAATCCCGTCTCATGACAGGCCCTTAGTTCTATGCGAGAAGTTCAGGGACGCGGTCAACGTGAGCCGTTGAATTGGTCCCGAAAGGATCTGATCAATCCCGAATGAACCTCAAACTTGTAGCATCAACCCCACAATCTGCTCTGGTCAAATTCACAAATACGACCCGCGCGTCGAAGGCATTGCAAGCCCAGGCATGGGTCGTCGGCTATAGGATCCGCTCCAGTGACCTCAGGATTATGATATTATTGTTATTGCTCTCCGCACGTCAACTTCAGCGGTTGCTATCGTTCAGATAGAATCACGACTTGACTACTTTTCCATAATTGTACATAGTGTCTGAAATGGCGACCATGGGGGAGACGCAAGTATGGGAACCCATCACTCCAACAGGAACCGCACTTGCTCTTTTGATCGTCACTTGTATCTTCAGCGTCCTGATCATGATCGTTTTACCGCTTCGTTTCTACATTCGATTGTATACACGCTGTCTTGGATTTGAAGATTGGTTGATGTTTGCAGGGTTTGTGAGTAATTTCCCCTTCCCCAGACCTTTACTCACGAGCTCGACTTCTGGTTTCAGGTGAATGGATACTTCTTTAGTCTCTCTCTTCCAATTTTGCAAGTATGAAATACAACGTGGGCAACGATTAACATTCACATCCAGGTCGACGTAATCGCTCAAAATGGGTTCATTATATACGGCTCTTACACAGGTATCGGATCACCCGACTCAAAAATCAGCACCGCTCAAATGGTTCAATGTGGGCTGGTCGTGGTCTTTTGGCAAATGACTTACGTAACAAGCACGGCGTTGATCAAATGCTCCATATTGTGGACTTTGATCAGGCTGACGACACAGAAAAAATATCTCTATCCGCTCTACTCACTATTCGTCATCTCTGCCGCTGTTGGAACAACCTCATTCTTCGTTGCCCTGCTTCGCTGCAAACCTGTCAATGCTGCATGGACGGGCAAAGGAAAATGCCTGCCGCAGACGGTGATTATTGGCTTCAGTTATGGTATTTCGGCTTTGAATATTGTCATTGACTTTTCGGTGGCTATCATTCCCATGTTTTTGTTGAGGACACTGCAATTGCAGAGGAGGTTGAAGGTGGTGACGATTTTCATCTTGTCTCTTGGTATCTTGTAAGTCAATAGGATTTTTGTGATTGTCACTGCAGATCCAACTCTGTCATGGTTTTCCTAACAATTTTGCTTTGACAGGGCGTCAATCGCAACTATCATACGAATGCCATACTGCAACGCCTACAGCCTAACCACAAACCAAATGTGTAAGTAAACCGTCTTCCTATCCACTCCTTACCACCTTCCCTTCCCCTTCCCTTCCCCTAAACAACCCTAACCAGCCACAAAAAAAAACCCCAAACAACTAACACCACATCCCCAACAGGGCGCATGGGCGACCTCCTCCTCTGGACAAACTTCGAATGTGGCCTCGGCATCATAGCCGGTTCCCTTCCCATGCTGCGCAAACTCTTCAAATCCCTCGCCGGTTCCGAATCCAAAAGTAGCGATCACCTGACACCGAGGATCGATCTCATTACGATTGGTGGTGGAGGTGGTGGGATAAAGAGGAGTTGGAATCTGAATAAACATCCTTATGAAGCTGATATTACTGCGTTGGCTACCGCGAGTGGGGACGAGGAGGATGGATGGGAGGATTGGGGCAGGAATAAGAGAAAGAGGGGACTGGGGGATGATGAGAGCACGAGGAAAATGATACGCAACGAGAGCATGAGGAAAATGATACGCGATGAGAGTGGCAAGAATAGGATCATGGTTACGGGGAGGTTTGAGAGGACTGTCAGTATGAGGGATGGGAGTGATGTGGAGGATGTTGCGAAGTATCATGGATTCTAGTAGCACGTTTTGGAAATAATGCATTGCTATTATCTTGACCCGTCTAGGGAAACTTTGTCGTGGCTGGATAGACTGTACGGCACGCTTTTTGGCGCCATGGGTCATCTCTGCTGGTGATAGGCGTCGTTTTCTCTGCCATTTTTTCGTTGATTGGATATACCGGGAATACGAAATACGGCGCAGCAGTTTCCTGGACATCGCTACGCCATCCATCATCATGCCTTTCTGCCGTTCTTCGCCTTCGAAATTTGATTGCGGTTTTTGCCACAAGGCTTTGTTCGACTATTTTCAATCAAATCATATGTGCTCTTCTTTATTACAGCGATAGAGATGGATTTTTGTGTAAGTAGAACAGTCACGACACGCACTGGTATGGATCTAAACACGGAAGGAAGTTTTCCAAAAAGCAAGCTGGAGTCTCAGCCACATGAACACACTCCATCCACAAGTTTGTCTTTAACATCTAAAAAAAATCTTTCATCTAGATCACTTCTTTTCAAATACAGTAAAACCAGTCAGCTATCCATCGTACAACTCAACTCAACTTGATCGATATGCTTATGAGGAATCTCCCGAGGTGAACTACTTGGTTTTCGGGGGCTCCTCTTTTGTTGTAAGGGTATTGCTGTGTACGGAATGGGGGAGGAGGGGAAAGGGGTGGTTCGTAGAACTATATTTTTTGTACTTCTGAAATCGGGCGTACAGGGAATGCAGTCCAGCAACCGTCCTCGACTCTATTTTCCCTACTTGAATACAAACAATGCTAAGCTGTATTCTGCAGTACCTTCTAAACTCGCAAACAAGCCCTAAACGAACGGACGAACGCACCGAATCAAAGTATAACCAAGACGCCATACCCAAACACGATCTAAAAATTTTACACACCCACACCTACCTCACGCAAACATACCATCCCAAGTGGACTCACTCAAACACGATCCTGTTCCCCAGACCCGCTCTCATCCCCCACCCCAGCCTCCCCCACAAACAAACTCCGCTTCCTCGCCCTCCGCCCCCAACCCACCAAAACAACCGGCGCCAAACTCAAAACCAACCCAATGAATCCCAATAAACTCCCCGCCCACTGATACCCCAACCGCCCGAACAAGCTCTGACTCGCCAACGGCAAGAAGGCGCCGAAGAGATTCCGTCCCAGTGATGCCGCCGAGAGCGCCGACGCGGCGTATTCAACGTAGGAATCCGAGAGGTAGTTTATCACGGCCATGTATATTTCGTAGATTCCCAGACCGACGGCGCCGATGCCGAGGGTGGGGAGGATCCAGGGGAGCGTTGGGGAGGAGGTCCAGCCGTACCTGTTTGTTGTTGTGTTGTTAGGCTGTTGATTTTTGTTTTTGTTCCCAGCTGCAGGGAATAGACACTTGGAGTGTAGAAGTGTTGAAGAGAGGATTTGACGTACCAGAAGAGACCGGCTGTGAAGATTAGGGAACCGGGGATGGCGAAGTAGAGACGGGATTCTGGGATGGGGGTGTTTTTTGATTCTTTGTTGCGAGAGGCGGAGTGGAGGTAGAGGTGGTCTTGGATGGGGTTTAGGATCAGGCCTGCGTTTTTTTTTTAGCTTTCTGTCGTTTTGCTTTGTTCTTTTTTGGAGGGATGGGCCTCAAAAGCCTGGAGGTTTGATGATGGGTTGGTTTTACTTGATTTAAGATGGATGTTGGTGAAGTCCTTGGTGTATTGGCTTGTATCAGAGAAATTATGGGAAGTTGATGATGGGGTAAGGAAAAAGATCGGTATCGTGAAGACGGATTGACAGTTTCTGACTCACCTATGATTGCACCGGCGGAGAGAGCGAGTTGGATAAGTGAGGTTTGGAAAGTGCTGAAGTTGTAACTGTGGGAGAAGGTTTGGTGTATGGAGTTTTGGAAGAGGAATCTTGTGTACGTAGAATTAGTTGATATGTACGGCAAAGAGAGAAAGAAGCGAATGAAACAAGGTAAATAAGAGGCTGGGAAAAAGAGGAGTTGGGAACATACAGAATTCCCCATGCAAAGCTAACCCACAGCGTGAAGGAGATAACTACCGGTTCTGTGACGAGCATCTTCACCGGCCGAGTCACCGAAGTTTTGACCCGTTGCTTGAGAGTCTCGCCACTGAGTTCGGATTTAGCCCATGCATTTCTACCTTCTTCATCTCTCATTTTCTTGGCTCGTTTTTGGAGGAGAACATCGCCCCTCGTTTCCTTGAGCAGAAGCCAGAAAATGGGCAAAAATCCGCCATCAAGAGCGATTTGGATGTAATAGATCCTACATCATCAATAAGCTTGATACACAAACAGAACCTCAAGAGGAGATATTCATACCATCTCCAATCCAGATTTCTCTGTATCGCACCTCCAATAAACGGACCCAAGGCAATACCAACAACACTGGTCATTCCATAGAGACTCATAGGGAAACTCCTCTCCCCGGCCGTCTCCCAGATATCGGTGATAGTGCCCCCGACACAATTGATAGCGATGCTACTCGCGCCTCCCCCAAAGAATCTCACCACAATCATAGTAGCAAAATTCTGTGCAAACGCCTGTCCAAACAGCCACGCCAAGAACAGAATGTAGGAAACAAAATACCCAGTCATCCGCCCCCCACTCTCAGTCAAGGGAACGAAGAAGAGAGGGAACAGGGCGGCGCCGAGATTCCAGCTTGCAGTCGCCCAGTAGAGGGTTGGGAACGAGGATTGCGAGACGTGGAACTGTCGTTCCATTCCCGCGTTACCGGCTCCATAGGCGCCAGCTGGTAAGCCTGTGAGAATGGAGATGAAACAAACAGTAATCGTAACAACCCATTTCTTCCATTTCGGCCAATTGAACGGATTCTCCTCATCGCCCTCTTCAAACTCAATGACTTCTTTATCGTCGCTTTCTTTGTCAATGTGAGAATCGCTCGATGATTTCTCATCGGTGTTGCTTGAGGAGAATTTGCGAAGTTTGCTGATGGGACCATTAATTCTTGAATCCTGGCGGGGTTTGTTGCGGAAGGCGGGGTGTATTTGGTGACTTGAGTCGTTGCGGTGATAGGGATAGTTTGGGAGGGTGTCGGTGTAGGGGTTTGTTGGGCTTGATCCTCTTCGACTTTTGTTCTCCGGAGAGGCTTCGTCGAATTCGAGGATTGTTTCACGCATGTTGTATAGCGTATCGTTTGTGCCGTTGCGTAAAGGCCATTAGATGGAGAATATAAAATTGTAGAGGTATGGAGACGTAGAAAACGTGTAGGAACGGGCGTGGAATCATGCCCTGTTTGAGGCTCTGAGGTTGATGGGAGGTATGGTTTGCGGTAAACGTTACGTGGGGAAATTATGAAGCTGGGACGGCCGTTGTGATGTGACGCATAGCTCTAGCTGGCCAGATTATTGACAAGAGGAGAAGACAGAGTCAGCAGAACAGAAACAAGCCAATGGACATTAACCGCCACCAAGATTTAAGGCCCTACTTATGGTGACGGGTAATGATCGGTCTCTGGACATTTGGCTGTCAATTGCCCCGCGGCATCATTGTACCAAGATCACCCAAAAGCCATTTTCAGTGTCGTCCCTTATATTCCTATTTGTCTTTGACAGCTGGGCTTAGTCACATCCGTGACCATTAACGCTTTAGTCGAGTCCAAGATCAATGTCGAGGGAACGCGGGAAATTCAAGAGGCTGGATCGTCAGAATATCGCCGATTTCGAGCTTGAGTGTTCTAGAGGTTCAAACGAGTCCTCGTTATGAATTGGAACAACATGAATTGCAGGCCCGCCGTAGATGAGGATTGAAGTACATCTCACTCTCCACAAACTAAGACGCCATCCTGCCAATTGCAGCCGCTCAACTGCCATTAAAGATCATGACTCCCAAATCAACTCACAGGCTAAGTTGCAGCCTCTTTCATCTTGGCAGCATCCGGTGGCTCGTCAATAAATGTAGGCGGCGCTGTCTCGTCCATCAAGAAACCTGGCAAGCCTTCGGACTCAGCTCCAATACCATCCATAGCCACCTCTTCACCAAGTGCCTCCAACTCAGCGTCTAGCTCAGCCTCATCCACATCCTCTGGCACATCATAACTCCTGCTGATGGCATCTTGTATATCATTCCCCATGTCCATTAAATCAGCCATCTCATCCTGCAACCGCTCAATCTTGTCAATATTGACCTTGCCATACTGCTTCCGTAACTCTTTCGTCGTTGTCTTCATAGCATCGACCGTCGTCATGGTGTTTTTGAGATTGTCCTGCATCATGCCTGCCTGTTCCATATTCCACGATTGCTGTTGTAGTTGGTCCCGCTGCGATTCGTACATTTTGCGTTGTTGGAGGACTTTCAAAGCTTTCTGCTTTATGGCCGTCTTCCCAGGCCCATCGCGCATCTTGGCAAGCTTCTGCTGGTAGGAAGTGAGTTCGCCGTTGAGCTTTGCGAGCTTAACGTCTATGCTTTCGATTCGAGTGTCGACCTTGAGGAGGGTTAGCTTGACTGTGGCGGAGGAAAGCGATGTCGACACACATTTGAGATGGCGCCGTTCAAGGTGGGCTTCGGGGCGGTATTCTTTGCACCGAAGAGGCGATTCATGGTGGGATCGTATCCGAACTGTCTGTCGTATCCGAGTTGTCTGTCGTATCCGAATTGTCAGTGGAGTGAGGGTCTGTCTAGCTGTAGTGTTTGCCTGGGGAAATTGGCTTCGGCACAGACTTGATGGAGCGAGGCAAGGGTCGAGTGTCGTGGGGATGGCCGTGTCTTATGTTTTCGGAGGGGTATTCTAGTCGATGGTATTGCTTGTCAAGGTTGTTTATATAGATAGATGACGAAGTGTTTGTTGTTGCTTCTCCCGTCTCTGCCTTGCCCGCGCCGCTGTCATCAGATCACGAGTACCGTAGGGATTATTACTCCGTACTCTGGAGTACTGCAGTGGTCGAGCCTCTCTCCCACTCCCACCTGCACTCCCCCTCTCCCTCCCTGCTGATACACACCTCACTCGTACATCCATCACGGGCAGACTCTTTGGCAGACACACATTGTGCAACCCCACGCTCCCACTAAAGCTGCTGGTAGTCACCCACTGCTGCATCACCGACGTGGTCCGGCTATCACCACAAAGGAAGCCCCGGTTCCCTGACCGCCAACACCTGCACACACGACCCTGAACACCAACTTGAATCCCCCCATATCTCCAGCTATCCCTCTTCTCGACCCACCCGCGACCACCTGTCTATTTTACGCGCATGATACCCTACAAGCTCCAGCCCGCGCTCCGAGAACGACCCACCAAGCACCTACGTCGCACTGACTATCCAAGGACCATATTACTTAGACCATCATGTTCTGGCGTTTCGGGGGCTATGCCAACATTTCAACCTTAGATTCCATACTCGATAAACCAGATGTCACCGTTGAGGAGCTGCTGGACGAGTCCGATCTGATTCAGGAATTGAAGCAGCAGAACTCGAAGCTAATAGAGTTTCTCCGCGACGACAACGTCCTGCAAAGACTACTGCAATACGTCACTGCGCCCAAGCAGGATGAGGACCAGGAAACCCCAGAGCTTGAGGAAGAAGAGACATCGAGTGGGAACCCCCTCAACAGTTTCTTCAGCAAAAGTAGAAGGTCACGGTCCAAGTCAGTCGGAAAGCAGGAAGGAGAAGAAGAGACGAAAGAGGAGAAGCAGCGCATGAAATATGCCTATGTTGCTTGCGAAATTCTATCTTGCGATGTTTGGTCGATATCCGAGGCGATGCTCGAGAATAGGGATGCTCTGCACAAGTTCTGGGACTACCTCAAGCAAGATGCTCCACTCGACCCTGTCCAGGCTGGCTACTTCCAAAAGGTCAATGATTCGCTCTTCGACAAAAAGACGGAGGAGATGATTGAAGTTCTCAAGTCAATTGACGGCGTTGTGCCGAGCATGTTGAAACACGTTGACTGCCCGACGATCATGGATTTGTTGCTCAAAATCATCAGCATGGAGCGCAGCGAAGGCGGCCAGGGCATTGTCGATGTGAGTATGCAGCGCTCCGTTGCGCGATCTTTCGGCTAATATGCATGCAGTGGCTACAAACGCAAAATCTCATCCCGCTCCTCCTCTCGAATCTCTCCCCTGACCGAGAAGCCGCGACACAAACTTCCGCAGGCGATTTCTTGAAAGCCATTATTACCATTTCTGCAAATGCGACCGCGCAAGACACAAACGTGATCGGACCAAACGAGCTCACGCGACAGCTGGTATCCGAGGAATGTGTACAGACTTTGATCACAGATATGCTTCGTGGCGGCAATACTTTGACTGTCGGAGTGGGCATCATTATTGAGGTCATAAGAAAGAACAATTCGGACTACGACCTCGACAACCAGATTGGCCCCGTACCAAAATCATCAGATCCAATCTACCTTGGGACACTACTAAGATGCTTTGCTAAAAATGTCACAAATTTCATGGATCTTATCGGCAATGCGAGTCAAAAGAAGGAACTGAAAGTCGCTTTTGGCGAGAAGATTGAACCTCTCGGCTTTGACCGATTCAAGACTTGCGAATTAATGGCAGAGTTGCTTCACTGCAGTAACATGGCGTTGCTCAACGAACGCGGTAGTGAAGCAGAGGTCAGGCGGAGAGACGCCGAGCGTGAGCGATTGAAGGCTGAAGGCAAGCTTTCACTGGCTAAAGATTCATCAGAAGCCAACAACGAGGACGACTTTGGAACAAGTGTTGACAGTTCAGGATTTCATCATGCACGAGCTCCCTCGCTGTCGAACGAATCGCCCGAAGAAATTAAGCGACCTCTGGAAGTCTCCAATGGAACTGAAGACGAATTTGAGAATGTAACTGCCTCCGAAGCTAATGTGGACGATATGAAGGACTCGTTTGATGATAAGGAACAGTTTGTCGGCGAGCCATTAGAGCGATCACCTCGAGCCCGACCACGAAGTCCAGTAAAGAACCCCGACGACGACTTGACAGTCCCTCCATTGCCTGCAAAGAAAGTCCATGCTCGATCCAAATCGGACGGCAAGGCAAAATTGGAGGCCTCGGAAGTCAAAGATGCAGACTCTCCAACTTCTGCCGGCCTGACAGATAGGCTCAACAATGTTGAATTAGACAAGGACACTGTCATGGAAGACTCACCACCCAAGGATGTATCAGAAGATACCGGCGATCAGCCATTAGCACTGGCACCTGATATGGATGACGACAAGCCTGCCCCATTGTTTTCTGGAAAGCGTCCTTTATCGCCTACAAAGATCGATCCTCCACAAGCAACAGGCGGCAGCAGCAGGACTGATGACCAAACACCCGACGCATCTGTCGAAACGAACCCCACAGGCGAGGGACAGACAGCCTCTGTAATACAAGACAGTGAAAACGAAGACGTCCCTCCTTATGAATTAGACATCGATGGCCAACCTGTTGTTGGCGATCTGCTCAAGATGAAGTTTGTGGAGCACCATGTAGTACCAACGATTCTCGTGAGTCGCCACAGCTAATCCTTGGGGACCGAACTAACTGCCTAGGATTTCTTTTTCCGATTCCCCTGGAATAATTTCTTGCATAATGTAGTATACGACGTCGTTCAACAAGTTTTCAATGGCCAGATGAATCGCGGGTTCAATCGCTCTCTCGCAATCGATCTTTTCGAAACAGGCCGCATCACCGATCGCATCGTCGAAGGCCAACAAGCCAGCGACAAGGCGCAGAAAGAGAATAATATGCGTCTAGGATACATGGGCCATCTCACTCTCATCGCCGAGGAGGTCGTCAAGTTTACCGAACGACACCCGCCAGAGTGTCTAAGCCAAAGTGTGCTCGACAAAGTCATGGCAAAGCAGTGGGTTGAATACGTGGAGCAAACGCTAGCCGAAACGCGTGAAAGAGACAATGCCATCCTGGGTGGTGTGCGGCCGGATATGTCCGTTGGTCCTCGACAAGCGGTCCTCAATGCCGTCAATGCCGCGCAAGGTTATGGTGGCAATTCAGCCGCCGGCTCAGCTCTGTCAGGACTCTCGACTGGCACCGGAGCGATGGGTCTGGATACAGCGGAACTTACGAGTGCAACCGGTAACACCTCATCCGGCGGTTATCTCTTCAGCGGTAGTAGCTTACTTTCAGGTTTCAACCACGGAAGTAGCGACGAGGAGGACGAGGAGATGGAGGGCGGCGAGCAAGGAGGGGACAGTGAATTCCCTAAGCCCAGCCCGATTGAGGATCAGGATCAAGTGGGTGAACTCTCGTTTGAAGACGTTGACATGGACTATCGATGATTGATGAATTCCCTTGCTTTTATTCCTCACATTTACGTTGATGGTCGATTTAGTCTCACGGGCTCGATGGCTCTTTCGAAAATCATCAGATTGTTCCTCCGGCTGAGCGGCTCCGCACAAGATTGCGACAGGCTTTCCACCGGCGAGGATACACGATGATGAGGAAGAGCCTCTGCTTTGTTGTCTCGAATCTGACGTTGCGTGTACACGTTATTCTTCTTGTCTTGTATTTTTATTACACCTTTTTTGTCACGATCCGCTCATTGTTTGGGGTTGCCCATCTGTTGGTAGAGGATCTCTCTTCTGTACACGTACGCATACGAGAACGAAACGAACGACGTTATGGGCGCGGAATACAATCCTTTCTTGGGTCTTTGTTTCTTTCTTGTACAATAAGCAAGCATCCATCAACCATCATCAATCATCATCAATCGATAGTCTGTCGTCAAGTCCATATTTTCAATGTACCCCAGTGCGTTCCCCAACCTTCCGATGCGCCATTCAACGGCTGGCACGTTGCACCCCTTACATCATGTCACGTCAGACCCCTGAGTACCCGAAGATGGCTAAAAGGCCCGATCCGTTTGAGCCTCAACTTTTTTGAGGCTGAAGTGCGAGAGGCAGTTGCGCAGATGGTCCAGGGAAGCACGATGAGGTGACTACTACGTCCACACTTGACCATAATCACACACCCTCTCACCCTCTCCATAAGCATGTCCGCATCAAATCACATTACATCAACCCTTCACGACACACCTCACTAACGATACCGACCTATAGGCAACGATAATAGATCCCACCACCGGTCTAGCGGAAGATTCCACCATCGCACCACTCAACGTTCCTCCTTCCCGTGCAAGACGTCAATTCGCCGCTAGACTTGCGGCACGACGCGCCGAAGCCGAAGCCGCGAGTCACGATCTCGGATCGGACGATGACGAAGAGGAGGACGAAGATGATGAACTGGTGCGGTTACATCGGGAGGATTCGGGCGAGGATATTGGTGTGACTGGGGGTCTGAGGGGACATCATGTCAGAGGGTCTAGTGGGGACATTAAATCCGATGATTCCTTGCCTGATTCTGAAGGCGAGGATGTGGGGATTGTTATGCGGAAATCTACGAGGTCGTTGCAGGCTTCTGGTTCGACTGGGTCGCTGCCTAATGAGGGGTTGAGACTTGGGAAGGAGCAGAGGAGGACGCTTTTTTCGTTGAATAGAGATGATAGTCTTGATAGTGATGAGGGACGCGGGGATCGAGGGGATGGGGATGATGATATTGAGTTGGAGGGGGAGTTGGGACAGGGGGAGAAGGAGAGGATTGTGGAGGCTTTTGAGAGGTTGGGGATTGATGTTAGGACGCCGGATGAGGAGGGGTTTCATGGGGAGTTGGGGTTTGACGGCGAGGAGGAGGCTGGGGAGGGAGCGCATGTTGAGGGGAAGGAGAAGGTGGGCGAGGAGTTGGCGAAGGAGAGGGAGGTGGGTATTTAGATGGATGAGTAAACGGGGGCGAGTTGTAGGGGGTTGTTGAGATGGAAGGGTGGGGTCTTGTGTTTGTTCCTTCTTTGGTAAGGGAGATGTTATGGTTGAGAGGAAGATTGTATGATATCAAGGTTCGTTGCTGGATACCAATGTTTCTGTTGATTTTTTCGCTTTTCATTGGATGCTTTTGCCCTCTTCTCTGCGCTGATCATTCTAACTTCAAAGGATAGCCCACTTACTCACTCTTCGTCCCTTCAAACGAAATGGAAATGAGATTGGAGGAAGGGGTAGCACTTGCGAGGATTGAATTGGTCAGTCGCTTGGGTAGAGAGGGTCTTATCTCATTCTTCTGAGAGGAGTGGAAGATGAGTTATCTTTTTCATTAAACCGTTTGCAGTACAGCTTCCTCGTCATCATCAGATGGGAGGACTACCGCGACGAGTCATCTACATCATCAATTCCCATCAGAAGAAGACCGAACCGCTTAAGTCTGTAACGCCGATTCATCAACAACGACAAACGGCGACGATGAATCAGACGCATCGGTTGGTGAGAGAAGAGTCTCGATATCGTCTGCCGCTGACTCATCCAGTCGACAAGGTCCTCGCCGATGCTCCTCTGAGTATGCTCTCAACAACTCATACCCCGCCTCAGCACAAATCTCCTGCCCATCCATGACAGCAATAGCACGACGACCTTTCCCAAGATGTGCCGGCACATTCTTGATACCATCGAAAGAAAGTGTATTCAAACATATCCAGTCGAGAGTAAAGCGGCTATTCGCAGCAAAATTAGTTTGATTGCAATTGCATATCAAGGAGTTCATACTCACCCTCGATAAATCTGACCATCAGGTCTGGGGACCCAATCGGGATCCGTGTGGGTCCAATCGAGGGGACTGGTCATTTTGGCGACACCGCAGAATTGGCGACTTGCATTTTTGTTAATTGGTGTTGGCGTGAAGAGCACGGTCGGACTCACCTTTTCACCACTGAGAAGAAGATGAGCACATTCCCATCTGATCTTCGGTATCCGTTGTCGAGTCTTTTGTTTGCAGCGGGCATGGCTGTCCATCTTCTGTGTTGTATGCAAAGAGACATGTCTGTTTCGTTGTCCGACCGCATGACAAAGTATTTGGTCTGGATAGAGGGTTAGTAAAACATTGTTTTTTGAACGTTTGAGCATATGTATAATTCTACTGACAGTGTTTAGGGAAAGCTGTCGGAATGATGTAGCTAGGAGCATGGGATCAAACGGCCGACCTTGATAAGTACTCATAGCGCTGTCCTCTGTCGCTACAGTGCTACTCGAAGCTCGTGTCCCCCAAGTGCTATTTGAGCTATCCGTGGCTCGGCTGTTTGTGCTGCGACTATTTATCGAAGGGCGATCGCTAAGTCTCAGATTACCGAACGTGGACCAACTCATCAGCGGTCTGGGAGATGGGGTAATAGCATCCTGGCGTTGCGATGGAATGACTTCATCATCATGAGTAAAGGGTCTGAAATCTCGTCAGTCTCCTTATGGACGATGAGATGTTTGCTGAGTACATACGAATCATGCTGGTCCAGCCACATGGCCACTTCAGCAAACCATGGATGAGAAATGGCCTCCTCAGCTTTTGGGCGATCTGTCGGGTCTGGGGTCAACAAGCTCGTGACGAAGTCGCGACAGGACGTTGAAATGACTGCGCCTGTCTCGTTCTGGAAATCAAGTGGCTTGATGCCTCGGGTGTAGTCTTCTTGGTCCGAGTTGTACAAGAAAGGATGTGTCAGAATGAGCTCCATCGTTATCACGCCAATGGCCCATATATCGACAGATAGAGAGTATGCTTGAAATCCCTCAACGCTTCTGAAATGGCCCTTTTGCTCAGGCGCCATATACTCGGGAGTGCCGAGTTGGGTTCGTAATTGCGTCCCTTCAATACACTGCTTACTGATACCGAAGTCTGCGATCTTGACGGTCCATGGAGACGTGTTTACGACCAAGATATTCTAGACGTCCTGTCAGCGCAGGTATACAATGACAGAAATATCACCTACTCCTGGCTTCATGTCCCTATGAGCAAAATCGATCTCATGCATGTATCTTATCCCTTCAAGAACTTGCCGAATCACAAGTCCTGCAGTTTCGGGAAGGAAAGGTCCGATGCGCTGTCTAAATTGCGCCAAATCTCCTAGGCGCCAGTATTCCATCGTGATAAAGACAGAATCTTCATTTTGGAACCATCCATAGCTTTGGACGAAGTATTGCCCGTACTGAATCCAAAAGTTCAATAACTAGCTCAGCACCCGAATGAGTATCAAACTCACCTTGGGCTGCGTGAATCTCGCAATAGCTTGTAGCTCCTTCATATAGTCTGGGCTGTTTAATTTTCTAATCTCTTTCACAGCACGGATTGAGCCTCGAGAAGTCTGTGTATGATTGGCCATGAGCGGCCGACGTCGCTCGAATCGCACAGTCCCGAATGCCCCTTGCCCAATAACAGAGCTTGGTTCGATATCCCAGATCTCTTCTATTTCGATAAGTACAGTCTCTTCCGCAGCTGTCGATTCCGTGACCTGAGTGGCTGATTTTTCTCCCATTTGGCTGACGGACACTTCCTCCTCACCTACTAACCCAGAAGCGGGCCAGGACGAGATGGAGAATTCCCCTTGAACTCGTGTTTGTGCATCGTTTTCGTCATGGGACAGGTCTTCGTCGTCTTTTTTGCGTTTCTTGCTCGATTTCGGTTTGGATTTTGGCTTCGATATGACCCTTTTGTGTTTGACGCCTCCAGGGACAAATTCAGTTACCAGCTCTAACGCTGAGACAAGATCTAAATCCTGTTCCATGACTGCTATAAACGAAGGCAGAAACTGCTGGCATCAGTATAATCATTCCCACGCTCGCGAGTCGCCACTACTAGTTGATAAATGGGTGAGAAATAATCAGTAAGTAGCAAAAGACATAGTAACAAACAGACGACGATTCAAGATGAGTCACGCCTCAACACGGAATGGCGTAGGGCAGTTTCCATGTTTTCGCATCTTCAAGCCACAGCATTACGCCCGGCGCTTCCGCACTTCTGCTGTGGGAAAATGCATAGCCCCCACAGTGGCTGGCTGGACGCAGGAGTGGGCGCTAACAGGTTGGCATTCAGCCTCGCATGGCGACTTCGGACATCATTGAGTCTGCCCCATGATCTTTATCTAGATTGGCCCCTTCCATTTGTTTCTTTACCAGTGCCAAATCACTGTGCTGCTATCATTCTCGATTACGACAGTCTTCGTTGTTTGTCTCGATCATGGCCGAAGTCGGGTGCGCAGTCGTTCGAACTGTCGAAGGCTGCATCAAGTAAGTCTGCTGGAAGAGCTTGGTGTGATCTCACTGAATTAACAAGACGCCAGATCTGCTCATCATGTTAAAGACATATGTCAACGATACAGAGCATACGACAAGGACATACGAGAAAAGACTATATTGCTAGACGCCGTATGGATCAAAATTGAGACACAAATGAGGTTCCTTACCAAAATTGCTCATTTGCTCGAGGACGAACTCTCGAGGAGTCAGTTGAATCTGCTGCACATGGTCGAAGGGAAGTTGATCCAAGCTGCGACCCAGCTGCCCGTCGAGAAGTTCGGTCACGAGAATGATGAACAGTCCCTTAAACTGAAGATTAAGGAGCACCTCAAGAAGTGGAAGTGGTCCATCAAGGACAGGCTGAGCGGGCTTGTCATCGAGCTTGAGGAATGGCAAACTCGCTTCGATCCGAGCTGGTATCTGATGATCCTCAACAGCAGCAAGATCATGGACCTTGAACTTCAACTAGCCAACAAAAAATTAGTCCAAGAATCGGGCACCGTGTCGAGATGTTGGAAGAATCATTCGGATCCAGTTATGAACATATGGAAGCTTCGTGCTGCGTCCAAATCGGGCTACAAACCGAATCTTGACCGCGATTGGGCGACATTAAAAAATCCAAAAGAAGTTCCAATCATGTTTTCCTCGGCAAGGGTGGTTCTCTTAGAAGATGGCAGCCTCACCAAGCTCTACATCGCAGAAGCTGTGACTTCTCCAGATGGAAGTCATGGGCCTACCAACCTGAGCCAGATCAAGCTTGACGTAGAATCGTTGGCGGGAAGGCTCCAGCAGATCGATCCAGCCACATTCGGACTGCTCAGTTGCAAATGTTTGATTAGACATCGCGCGACGGTCAACACTGCGGTCACAGGTATTGAGCTCATATATGGAACCTTACCGAACAGCGGTATACCATCGAGTCTGCGTGGACTTCTGTTAGATATGGGATTTGTGCCCAGTCTCAGCGCTATTGCGCGCATCGCGAGACAGCTGGTTCGCTCCATAAGCTTCCTCCATACCTTCAGTTTCGTACATAAGAACATCAGACCAGAGAACATCCTGATCTTTCCGAGCGCAAATTCCCAACTCGGTATGAGTTTTCTTGTTGGATTCAACCAATTCCGACATTCAAACCAACAGACCACCCTGTTCGGAGACCCCGCCTGGCATCGAAACTTGTACCGGCATCCTGAACGTCAGGGGACGAATGTTATCAACCGCTATGTCATGCAGCATGACATATACAGCCTTGGTGTCTGCTTGCTGGAAATTGGGCTGTGGCAGTCATTTGTTCACTATCCTGGACTGAATCCAGGCGCTACACCTGTCCCACCAGTCTCCTCTGAGATTCAGATCAGGGACATCGATTTTGAAGCCCCTCACTTGAGTATGCAGTTGCGTATCAAAGAGCGACTCGTTGATATGGCGAAAAGAAGGTTGCCGTCACGCGTGGGAGACGTGTACACCGAGGTCGTACTGGCGTGTCTCGAGTGCCTTGATCCAGGAAATTCGCTGGAGAGTAGAGACAGGGTGGACAAGGATGGGACTCTTGTTGGTATAAGATTCGTCGACCAAATACTGGCTAAGATCGATAGCATTTCAATTTGAATGACAACTGCTCTTTCAAGTGTCTTTCAGCCGTTCCGGATAATCAAATTTCGTGTTGGACTAGATATCCCCAATGGAAAGCAGCTGGCCATCTGCCCGAAGACTCGTTGTGGTGTTTGTTTGTGTGCAAGGATAAGGGGAATCCTGGGGTCTGGGGGTAGCAAATTCCGGCCGGTAGATCACGGAGTATCTCTCCGCGCACTTCCGAAACCCGAAGTGAGACCGAGACATATCAATCTTGGTCTGTGGTCTCCTTCAACCATTGCAGTCGTGGAAGATCTACGGTGACTAGATATCTACCGCTGTGTCCCTCACCATTTTGACGCTGACGGTTTCCGCTTCCCCAGAATCATGAGAAGTCAATCGGCGTGCTATTTGCCATCAAGGTGTGTATGATGAAATGGAGATCTCAAAGAATATGAGGAATTAAATATATAAAGAGTAAGTACAATGTCCCAATCTATCTCAGTATATGTAGAGAGCCCAAGATAGTAAAATGAGTATTCTCCCCTATCTCGGCCGTGTCACCCTCAAATTTCCGTATATATACGTAGATCTATATAGCTAAGACGGACTTCTTTATATATACCCTTTTAGCTACTTAGTCTATAGACGAGAGAAGCTAGACTATTACTAATTAATAGTACTTACTTAGTAAGCTAACCCTATTAGGCTAATATTATAATCTAAATTTACTCTTAAACGTCTCCTTTTAGCTTAACTCTATAACCTAATCTAATCCTAATTAAGTTAAGTAATAGCAGGAAGTTTTCCTACTATTAACGAGTAAATCCNTATAAGGCCACTAGAAGCTCTACCTTAGTACTTAAGGTAGTTACCGTTTTCTATTTCGTAGCCTTCTATATAATTAGGCTGTTTATAAGTATAAGTAGGAAGCCTTAGCGGATTTTCGTATATCTAAGTTATCGGCGAATAAGGTATCTATTAATACGTGTAAAAGATAGCCTTATAGTAACGATAGATCTAGGCCTAAGTAATAAATAGTAAGGTCCTTATAGTCCCTAAAGTAGGAAATATAGTAATTAGCTACGTATAAGTAAGTCGAGGATAGATTCTTCTAAAATTCCGCTAAATAAGAGGCTATAAATACGACATTAGGCCTTATTATATAAGTAGTATAGCCTATATAGCCGACCTTTTCCTATATCTCTCTAGTTTATAAGGCGGTAGCCTTACCCTCGTATAGACTTATTTTTCCTAAGGGTAATAGAGTATGTACCTTAAAGGAAAGGATAGAGGTCTTAAACTTCTTAACTATTCTATTAATATATATGTCTTAGTATAAGGTAATAGTCTACTTCTAGCGATAACGTATAATCTTAATACCTAGAAAGAATTCTAGGTTACCGAGGAATCTAAGCTCGTATATTAGGCCGAAAGTTAAGCTTTAAATAACTTAAAATAGGTCTTATCTTCCTTGTAAATAACTCAAAATAGGCCTTATCTTCCTTATATAAAGATATATATGTTATCTATAAAGAAGAAGACTATAAGGAAGTTATTAAAATAGACTATATAATTATAGGAAAGAGGATAACTTATTATACTATAAATATAGTAACCTTCGGAGGCCGTATAGGGCTTATAGAAGCCGCTAGAGTTAACCTTTTTTCTAAAATCCTAGTAGTTAGAATATATAGATAGTCTTATCTAATCCTATATTAAGGAATACGGTAATCGCATCCTATTAGACTATTTCGAGGTTAAAGTATATAGCGATAGCTAATAGGAAGCGTATTACCTTAGTAGCTAGGGTAGCCGTATAGGTATCGAGGTTATTAAGTAGTTACTTATTACTACGTATATATAGCCTTACCTTCAGCCTTATTAGGTAGCTATTACTATCAAATTTATAGTCAAAGACCTATCTTAAAGGAAGTAGTTTCGGGGTAAATCCGTTAATATTTAACACGACTTTAAATACCTTTTTCTACTTATAGTAATCGGTTTCCTTAAGTATTACCTAAAGCTATTTAGGCTAAAGTAGTAAGGCCTTAGCTTCCTCGTAAGTCTAAGGTAGGGTAAGTAGATCTTCCCTTCGTTTCCTACCTATTAATATAAGGGTCTAGAATACTAAGTTCCTGTTAGCTAGATCTAGGAATATCGTATAGAATAAGGACCCTCTAGGGCCTTAGGCCTTTTTTCTATCCCCTTAAGTATAACCTTCGAATACTAGAATATTATTACTCGTAATCTCCTTTTTAGGTCGCTCTCTCGTATACGAGTAACCCGGCTTCGCCTTAGCCTTAATAGGTTCTTTCGTCTTAACGGGTATACTAGCAACCTTAGATGATAATAAGGTAGTTAATAATCGAGATAGTTTTGTTATAGGAGTACTTATTTTTGCGGCGAAATACGGAGGTCTTAAGCTACTCCGATTAGCTAGAATTACCTCTAGAGTAATCTCCGTTAGCGCTATACTAGAGCGCTCCTTATTACCCTCTAATAATGTTTTAAATCTATTATCCTTACTACTATCCTTTCTACTATTATTGTTACTACCCTTACCCTTTGACTCGATGAGCTGTTTAATTAAGTCGGTAATATCCTATTATACGTTATTAAGGTCCCCTATATTATCGGATACTTGAATTATAGAGAGATCTACGTTATATTAAACCTTAGGTAGTAACTTGATAACTAGATTAGTCTTAATATAGGTTATATATATAGTTAATACGTTAATCTCTACGGGATTATAGAGTATATTATCTTCGTTAAAGATGACGTCTCTGGTTCGAATAACTATATTCTAAGATAGGATCTTGACTCTATACATGTTAGTTCCCTCGTAGCCTACGAGGTAGCTAATAAATACACGTAGATTCTCTCGATATAGACTAAGAATTCGTTTATTAAGATGATAGGCTTTTGACCTATAGGTAATAAGATAAACGACGACTAGTTTAGCCTACTAGACTACCTTATATAGTAAGATCTATCTCTTCTTAATTAATAGGGTCCGATTATATAAGACTGCTACGAAGAGGGCTCTCTCTAGCTAAAGATCCTAAGGTTATCCTAAATAAATACGTAATATACGTATTTTTAGTACGATCTAACGGCCTACTACCTCTACGGCTCTATTCTAAGCCTAAGTACGAGGTACGGAGACTTCTACTTTAATCCCTCTACTATATATAAAGTTATATAGGAGGTTTCCAAATAACTTCTCTCTATTAGTATATAGGAATTAGATATCTAGATTCTATTAATTCTTTACTAGATTAACTACGTAAATAAAGCATTATACGTAATCTTTCTTCTTTTTATATGTAAAGTTGAAGATAGAGTTATAGAAATTATACGAGAAATAGGAAAGATACTTATAGCTATTATAGGCCTCGTATATAGGGGTTAAGTCGAAATTCACCTTTTAAAATAGTCGGGTAGAAGGGTGTTCCTTAAAGTCTAACCGACTAATAATCTACTATACTTTTGAGATTATACAGACTTCGTATTCTCTAGTAGTAGGAATTAAGGATACCGTAACTTCGCCGTATACTAAATCTAGTAGGTGTTTTAGTATTTCCGGTCCTAGGTAGCTAAGTCTAAGGTGCTATTTATCTAAGGAAGTACTCGTAACGAGTAGCTTCTAAAGTATAGTAGCCTTTTTCGATAGCTTCTTCGAGGATTAATCCGTATAGAATATAGATAATTCCCTAGGATCCTTTAGATAAGGATAGTAGGTAGGAGGGTTAAACTCTAAGTACTAATAGGATCGCTACTTTACTAGAATAAATAGCTTCCTAGATACGTCATTAGTTGGGCATATATAGCCTCTATTAAGGGTAATTAAATAGAGTCCTTTTGCCTCTAATTTAGTGGTAGAAAGGAGGTTTATACGGAAGTATAGATATAGGGCTACGTTAGTAATAGTAATAGCCGTTATACTACCTCCTAGGACTTAGATATTAAGGATATAGTTACTATAGGCCTTAATCGTGTATTTAGTAAGGCCGTTTTAAACGTAGGATCCCTTAGTAGCCTCTCTAGTTTTCGTAAACTGATTATAGAGAGGAGAGTTATATATATAGCGCTCTAATCTACTATCTAGGATCTATATATTAGTAAAGAAATATAGCTTAGGTTCGTTAGAAACGTTAAAAGAAATAGATTTAGTAGAATCCGTAGAATCTATATAGTAAGCTGTGTCTTTCGGCTATCTCGGTAGAATTACTATTATAGTAGAACCCTAATCGATTTCGTGCTCTAGCGCATCGATTTGGTATTTTAACGCTATAATCTAGCGTTTTAGCGTGTCTATTTCGTGTACGTTTAGCGTGTTCTCCTGTTTAGTATACACTACCTTAGACTATAAGTAGACTAGGAATCCGGTAGATTCCGTCAAATCTAGTATATAGGCTATTTCGCCCATTTCGCCATTCTAGATCGATTAGCGAGGTTTTGAACGAATAATATTCGTCTTAATAGGGTTAGACTTATCCTTAAAGGTAGTAAAATAGACGTTCTTAGTATTAGTAGCCTTATCTTGCTAGTTATAAGAAGCTTCTCTCTATTCTACCCTTTTCTTATTATTAGCGAGGTTCTAGTCTACTAACGCTTTTACCTTAGGATCTTTAAGAGCTTCATTAACCTTTTTCTAAATAGCTATATTATATTTAAATTTGCCTAAGGAGACTCTAGTAACGTAGGTATAGTTCTATAGTTAGTAATTGAAATATTAAGGGTTAAAACTATAAGGATACTTAGGTTTTATAGCTTACCTTAAGGCTACCTACCCTAAGGCCGCCTACCCTAAGGCCGCCTAGCCTTTAAAAGAGGGTTCCTCGGATTCCGTATTATATACGTATACGGGGGCCTTATAGGGGGTCTTAATTAGTCGAGTCCAAATTACCTCTCGATAGTTTTTAACTAAATCTAGAACGTTCTTAATCTGTCTAATTTCGTCGTATATAAAAGATCTCTTGGATTCCGCGTAGACTCGATCTATTCTTTCGATAACGTTAAGAACCTTAATAAGGGCTAGTTTATCGTTATTAGATTTATCTATAACCCCTTCCTTGGTTATCTTCTAGTATAGGGAACTAATATTATCTATTACCTTAAATAGATCCTAGGATTTCACTTCGCTATTTATTAGTTTCTACTATTATAGCTTTAGATCTAGCCTTATAAATCTACTTATAGGTTAATATCGATCCTTAAGCCGTCTTAGGGTCGTGTATATACATCTTAACGAGCTAATTACGTTAAGATTCTACTTCGTTATATAATCCCTAATCTACTTATACGTAGTAGCTATATTAGTACGTTCTCTTTCGGATTTAGCTATACGGAATTAATATTCCTCTTATAGTATCTTCAGAAGGGTAATTTACCTCTAATCTAGATTAGCGAATAAGGTTCCTAGGTCTACTCTAGTTATCTTAATAGTAACCTTATTAGGCTTAGAGAGTAGTAGTTTAGGATCCTTAAGGTTAAGATCTACTTTAGGCTAATTGCCTAAGTCGTAGTACTAGGCCTCGACTAATTAGATGAAGTATAGCTAGTCCTTATAGTGTTAACGATACTATCGACCTCCTTATTAGTCGAGGAGGTACGTAGTTCTATTTCTATAGTTCTAATTAGCTTAAGAATCCTAGTATATATATAGTTCCTTCTCTTTCCTTATGCACGTCGTGTGTATATAAGGTTTAAGGTTAAGGAGTTGTATATATATCGAGGGTCTTAGCGCGATACACGTAATATTAGGATTATAGGCTTATAACTAAATAAAAATAGAGATCTCAAAGAATATAAGTGGAATTAAATATATAAAGAGTAAGTATAATAGCCCAATCCATCTCAGTACATGTAGAGAGCCCAAGATAGTAAAATAAGTATAATCTCCCTATCTCGGCGTGTTCATCCTCAATCTCCGTGTTATTTCCGTGTATCTACGTAGATCCATGTAGGCTAAGGGGGACTACTTTATATAGATTATAACCGTGAGTTTATTAGTAAGCGTATAGTAAGAGAGTCTATAGAGCCTTATATAGAGCCTCCTGTAACCAAAATAGTAGCGTACTTATTACCGCTAATTAGTTGTAGTAAAATATTAGTAACTGGATATACCTAGCGATAGAGCATACTGGAAGATCTTGTATTATATAGGACTCGCGGTAAAGGAGGAGCTTAGGATGAAACTATTTTCATATTTATTCTCTTCTTCTTCCTCCCTCTCTATGTTCTATAGTCCTCTATATAAGAACTTTTCGTAAGCTGGTACATTTCGAATAGGAGAGAAAAAGAAGCAACGAGAAATTATTCGCTTTAATACAAGTACTTAGTAATAGGTAATTGTATGAATAAAGCTACCTTAGAGTGATATTAGCTGGTTACGCGTTGTCCTCCTAAAGAAAGAAAAACTAGTCTAAGTAAAGATAATTATTAATATACGTCAATACGCTATTATACCAGCTAGTAACATTAAAAACATAAACATTACGGTACTTAAGTAAGAAGATAGGGATTACGTCTAGAAAACTTCACTAGGACTACTATAGGAAAACTCTAGGAGCTATAGGAATACTTTGAAATATATAAAAAAAAAAATCATATTTTTTCTATATTTCGAGATAGGGTGAAGAAAGGCTAACTAGATTTTCTAGGTTCTATATCTATAGTACTTATTTTAACAAACAAATCTAAGTTTCAAACACATATCTGTTAAGCTAAGAAAGGAGTTTTTTAGAAATATTTTTAAATTATTTTTTCTCCTTTCCTTAATAACTTACTAAATATAGTATACTTTTTGAGACTACAACCACTATATTTAGTAAGTTATTAAGGAAAGGAGGTAAAGGGAAAATAATTTTTGAAATACGTAATCTTCTTAAACCTCCCCTATAGCTATATGTTATACTAGAGATTTGAGAACTTTAATAATTAGTAAATACTATATATAAGAGCTATATTATAGCTAGCTGATTATAGAAGAGTAGGGATTCCTAAGGGTTCCTTAGGAGATACTAACTACTATTACTATATATCTTAGTATAATATAGTAAAGATATATACTAGTTTTCAGAAATATAATTAGGTCTATAGTTCCTATATAAAGAGGGATGTATAGAAAAATATAAATTTTGAAAGGTAAAAGCTCTACCCTTACTTATTTTTTATTAGCGTTAAAGTACTTTTTAGACAAAGATATAAGCAGTCGCTTAGAGACTACCTTATTCCCTAAGGTAGGACCTCGATAAGATAGTAAGTAAAAGAGAAGGTTTAAGATAATAAGATAAGACTAAGAACTATCCTAGCTAGGTAGTAGATATTTCAATATCTACCTAACTAGAAGCGGGAATTTAGAAGTATTTAAGGGTAATAATAATAGTACTAAAACTGAGTCTCTTATAATAATAATATACAGTTATATAAGGAGAAACTACATCAGGATCTTTAACTATAAAAGGACTTAGGGGTTAGATATAAGGTATATATACTTATATCTCTAATTACTAAGTAATTAGAGAGTTATAGATCTACTATAAGACAAAAAGAACTGCTAGTAATTCATCATTCTAGAGGTTTCTATCTATACTTTATATTACTATTATACTTCATTTAGTTATTTAATTACTATAAATATTACTCTTAGTAGTTAATCTAATTGTTTTTATTATTACTAGATACGCTAGTACTAAACCTAAAGAAATATACTCATAAGCTCTAGACTAGCTTTATAGTATAGAACTAATAGGTACAAAAACGTATATTCTCTTATATAGGTACTATTTTCCCAATTCATACCCCTCTAGTATTTACGAGTACTAGTTACTTAGTAGTTAGTTTCTAGTTTTTGAAAGATCCCTAAGTTATTTGTAGGCTTAGGCTGTGAAACACTTAGCTTAGTATTAAAAATATACTAGGTAGTATTAGATATACTTAGTTCTAGATAATCTAAACTATCTAGCCTAGAGTACTAAGTAGAAGGAGAAACTTAAATCCTCTAGACTATATAGACGTCTTCTAGAACTTATAGTTCTTATAGTTTCACTAGGATTTTATAGCCTAAGTGCCTTAAGATTTTGCCAACGTAGGGGTCTAGGATTAAGATACTTATATATAACTTAAAGTAGTTATAAGTAGCTATTAAGATTAGGCTTCTAGGATTAAAGCTAAAGTATAACGCGAGATAGTTATAAGTAGCTATAAAAGTTAGGCTTCTAGGATAAAGGTAGTTAAGTATAATACTAAGTAATTTTAAGTAGACCTAAAGATTAGCCTTCTATAATTAAGATAATCGAGCGACACGCTAAGTAAATATAAGTAGGTAGAAAGATTAAGCTTTTAGGATTAAGATATATAAGTATAACGTAAAGTATTTATAAGTAGCTATTAAAGTCTACGTCTAAGAGACTTATATAGCTATAATAGAGATAGCGAAGAGTAATCTAAAGTCTCTCTATATAGGGGGACTCTATATACGATAGATATATTAGATGAAAATATAGATCCTTAAGAAGATATATAATTTATACTCTTATCTATATTATAATACGCTAATATTAGCGTTACGCCCGTCATAACCTTCTACTATCGGGGTAGTTACGTATTTGTCTTCTCTAGAAATAGGGTAGCCGTAGATTAGCCCCCCTCTATTCCGTAAGCTCTAGTAGGCCCTTTCTATTAAATAGCTTAAGGTTATAAAGGTAACTATATTTCTAAAACGACTTATTTAAATCTTCCTCTATAGTACGTATACTCTCCCTTTTGTCCTTTTAATCTAAGCCGCTTACGTTGAGTTCTTTAGCTACACGAATTAGAGTTTTTAGGACTAGACCCTAGTATATCTAGTATAGTATATCTACTATAATTACCTCGTGAATATTTATCTGATAATATTTCTATATAAGATTATTATATAGATAGGGTCCCCAACGGGGCGGGCTAAAATAGGGGGGGTCGGGTTAGGG